>JAFIDM010009631.1:359246026-359257827 GCA_023159025.1 Thereuonema tuberculata
TATTTTTTTATTTTTTTTATTTTTTATTTATTTTTTTATTTTTTTTATTTTATTATTCTTTTTTATTTTATTATTTTTTTTAAATTTTTTTTATTTTTTATTTATTTATTTTTTATTTTTTTATTTTATTTATTTATCACCCGGGAGTGAGTTCTTTTTTCATTGTTACATTAAGCTTTGCAAATTTCTTAATTTTCCTTAGTGGTAACATAATACTTTACATTTTCTTTCCTAGCAATAACGACCTTTTCTCATTTTACTATTACTAAAGCACCAAAAGAATAAAGATGGCGCAAAAACAGATTAAAAAAAAAATATTGTTCACTTTTCCTTTGTAATGAATAACATTTAATCCTTGGTTGGGTAGCCTTTGTTTTTTTTTTTTTTTTTTGTTTGTTTGTTGAGAATCCAAACTTTTGTACATTCATATGTTATCATAAAAATGTCATTCAAATAAAAAAAAAGATTATTTGACGCAATGTATTCAATATATTTAGGTTAAATAAATTGGTTTTTAATTTATTTCAACGTAACATATGTAAAAGTAAATTTTATGGTAGGAGGGAATAAACAACCTCACCTCATTCGGAAGAACATGATAAAGGAGAGAATTGCGAAGTCATCCCCAATTTCTACGAAATTCAGTTAATTTAGCACCAAACTTAATTTTTGCCTAAATTTCATCTTAATATGAAAAGGAATAGAATATGAAATGTTGAGAGGTAAAGAGCATTTTTTTGCAATGGTACGAATTAATTACGATAAAATTTTAGAAAACTCTTCTAATTAAATTAATGAACGGAGGAAAAAGATAAGTAAAGTAGAGATAAAAAAATCCTAAGTAGCCTAAATCCTAAACAAAGACTAATATATTACACATCAAAGCTATAATAAAATTAGATATAAATGATTAAAATATCGATAAACAAACAAATACAAGTGAACCGATACAAGTGAAAGATACCGATACTTTTCTAATATAGAAATACTCTACAATTAAATTGATGTTGAAAAGAAATTAACTGATAAAGAATAAAATGTGAGAGATTGGATAATAAAAGTAGTGAAAACTATATGTAAATTAAAAAAAACTCTGAGGTGTAAATATGCAAATTATGTGAAAGGAAGGAAACCAAAAGTGTTACCAATGTTCCAGTTTGGGGTGTTTTATTTTTAAGGTGAGAGAGAATGAATTTTATATTTCTTTCAATTTTGTCATTGTTTTTCATTGCATTTAATCTTCCCATTCACATTCTACAATTCATAAAGACACAGATCTACAATTATAAATGCTCTTCACATTCAGGAATATTTAAGTTTTTTTAAATTATATTTTTTTTTTAATGAATAAAAGTATACATATACATTTAAAACACCTACAGTAATAGTTAATTGACATTTAATTTAAAAACTAATCTGTTTACACCTGAAGTAAAATAACAACAATAACCTTACCATTTCATGTTACATAACTACAGAATTAATATTACAATCTATATTACTAAAATCTTTTATTTCTCTGTCTGTCTGTGTGTCTGTCTGTGTGTCTGTCCGGCGCAATTTTCTGTGCGAATGGAAAATAGAAATAATTTTTACAATGAAACATCCGCGACAGGAATCGAACCTGCAACCTTCTGATCTGAAGTCCGACGCCTTATCCATTAGTAGGCCATAGGGACTACAACTCTCTTTATATATTTTTTTTTACTTATATCTCCTTTCCCTTCCCCCATCAATTAGGAATGTATTCAACCTTTTTTTTGAATCTCAAGATTGTTTATTTATTTCCCATCCGTTAGTTTATTTGTAATTCGAAACTGACAATTAGAACTATAATTGCCGAAACGTTGCAGTATTTTAAATATTCTTACTTAACCAAATTCTATGTGATATTGAAAAATAAGTGCGTGTACAGGGCAGATGTTGAAATAAAGAAAATAGAGTCAAGAAAGAAAGAAGCACTCTTTTTTTGAGGTGGAATACCGAAAAAATCACTATTTGTATCTCCAACACCATCAATATTTGTTACTCAAACGCCACTGAAAAATGACAATCTATATTACTAAAATCTTTTATTTCTCTGTATGTCTGTCTGTGTGTCTGTCCGGCGCAGTTTTCTGTGAGAATGAAAAATAGAAAGAATTTTTTCAATGAAACATCCGCGACAGGAATCGAACCTGTAACCTTCTGATCCGAAGTCAGACATCTTACCCATTAGGCCATGGGAACTACAACTCTCTTCATATTGCTTTTTTGACTTATCTGTCAAAACTGAACTGACTTTGACTGAAAAGTAACAATTGTAATTAAAAAGAAAGTCAAAAAAGAAAGACGCAGTACGTCATTAGGTAGAATACTGAGAAATCAGTATTTGTAACTTAAAAACCACTGAAAAGTATCAATTGGAATTGGATAAACGAGATGAACGAGAGTGTCAATAACATCAATCGAATGATAAGTCTAAGAATACAAGGAGAGATTACAGAGCATACAATACAAGTGCGAATAAAATTGACACTTCTGATAATTCACCACACGAACATCTCTATATGCCCAAGTGTCTGAACGCATTGAATCTCAGCAGAATTCCTCAACATCGTTTGTCATTGAAGATTGGATCTCCAATAATATTGTTGGAAAACATCAATCCCAAGTTTGCATACTGCAATGGAACTCAACTTAAATGCTGTTCATTCGATAATGATCTCATAGAAACCGAAATTATAACAGAACTCACAAAGGAGATTTTGTTTTCATCCATAGGATGTCTATGGAACCATGCGGTAATCTACTTCCATTCACTTTCACAAGAAAACAATTTCCGATCAGACCTTCTTATGCGATATTTATCAATAAAGCTCAAGGACAAACTCTAAATAAAGTTGCCATATAATTGGAAAACGTTGTCTTAACTCACATACAACTTTAGGTCTTTGAGTCACAATTCAACAGAATTTGGTTATCTTCACTCTAAAGAATACTCACAATCAATTTGTTGCGAAGAATTTCGTATTCAAGCTATGATCTTCATTTATCATCTATATCAACTAACGTCCATCTGAAATCTCTTCTTCAAATATCTATATCGAACAATCTGATGGCCTAGCTAATAGATATAGATAATTTTCACTATTTGTAACGCAAAAACCACTGAAAAGTATCAATTGGAATTGGATAAAAAAGAACAGAAAAAAAAATAATCACTATTTCTATTAGGTAGAATACTGAAAAATCGCTATTCGTTACTCAAAAACAATCACTATTTCTAACTCAAAAACCACTGTAAAGTATCAATGGAAATAAAAAAAAAGAGACTCAAGAAAGAAAGAAGCACTATTTCTATTAAGTAGAATACTGAAAGCTCACTATTTGTAGCTCAAAAGCGACTGAAAATTGTATCTATATTACGAAAATCTTTTATTTCTCTTTCGGTCTGGTGCAATTATTGTAATTTACAAAAATAGAAATAATTTCTACAAGTTATCTACTGGAATCCAACATGCAACCTTCTGCTCCGAAGTTAGACGTCTTAGGCATTAGACCACAAGGATTACATTCTAATCTCTATAAAAAACAAAAATATATCACACATATATGATTCACACGCTGATTCTAAAAGCAGTCGTGAATTGAGAGAATATATACATCAAAAATTAAAATAAAAAAAAACTTTAAAAAAAAAATTTTAGTTTTATTTTACTTGATGTAATTTGTGTGTTTGTGTTTTTTTAATAAATAACAAATTGTTTTCCGTTACATACGCGAGGCTTCCGGAGCGAAGCGACGGGTAGCCGACTAGTTGTTCTGAATATGTCATAAAAACATGAAAAACAACTTACATGTTTGTTTTTCATAAAACGCATATAGAATCCTTTAGCAGACACATACAAGTCAATAAATTCATTCAACTGAATATTAATCTATATTATCCTTAACTAAATATTTTATAAAGAGAAGGATTAATTCATTTCACATTCACACACACACTGTCACAATGTGTGTTTGAAATAATTCTGGTAATTTGCCCTTCTCTTAAAAAAATGTATTTAGTTAAGGTTTCGACACAACGTAGAGTTAATGTTAAAGTTGAATGAGTTTATTTCCTTTTGACTTGCGACTGTATTTTGCCCTCATCATTGAAAAAAAAAAGTTTTCTTCTCTTACTTCAAATCCATTACCAAATCTCCCTAGTCTATTAAGTGGAAGGATTTTCTTGTAAATCTATTACATCGCCGGAAGACGAGAAAACTGATGAAGACGTATGAGAGGAAGTCGCTAATGTCAAGAGATCAATCTCTTCTCCAAAGTGTGTTAAACTGTTTGACGGAAAAAATGAACGACAATTCGAAGGGAAAGAGGAGAGAAGTATTCTTCTCACTGCTGTCCTTCTTGCGAGATAGCAGCAAGGAGATTCAGTTAAACTTTTTCGAAATTTGAAGGCAACCGTTAAATATCCTGCTCTATAGATTCTTGGTGTCAAAGATTGAGACTAATTCATAAAGTTCAAAGACAACTGTTGTAGCAGCAAGTGAGGACTTATGTAATTCGAAGTGGCTTAACAGAGAAAGATTCGGAAGAAAGTTATTGATTTTTAAGTTTATGGTTATTTTATGAAGATATTAAAAAAAGTTATAATTATCTGAACTATTAATATCTTTATGGTGATTGATTTTTACATCCTTCTTCGAATATGTTTCATTAATACAGAATTATTAGAATATCACATGATGAATTAAATCTATTACGTACAATTTATTATTTCAATGCCTGTAACTGATGTAAATCTAAATGTAACGACTCCATCATTAAAAAAAATTGCAAAATATATATTTGTAAAAGAAAATAAAATAATAAAATAAATACTAGCCAATGATGATCTTTAGAAATTCATTGATACTTCAATACTATTACTTTTATCTATGTCTTTAATATCTAACAAGAATTTCAAGGCGTTCGACATCGGCTATTGTAACTTATTTGAAACAAGATACGACGCATACACATGAAATGTTCTGTATGTTCGTTTTCCTCCGTTTTGTGATAAAAAACAAACTAAAAATTATAGATATAGTTCATTTTAAACTTTTTTAAGTAGCTAACAATAAGCACATTGCTGTGTGCTTTCGTACCAAAAATAATCAAAATAGAGGTGTAAAATTCATTTTATCATTAACTACTAGAAAGAAAGAATCTATCAATATAAATCCTGTAAAGTTGAAAATGATAATTGAAATAATAAATTTAGTCAAATAAAAATGCAAAATTTAAAAAGAAAAAAAAATGAATGGATGGCGTAAAATTCTCATTCAGTTCTTGTTTCGGCCAGAATTTAATTTCAGTTTTCTTGGTATTTTATTCAGAATCCAGGATTAGTAATGGAACGAACCTTTTTACAGAATTAATGGCTTTTTACAGGCTTTTTTTTTTTTTTAGACAATTCTTTTGTTCCATTAAGTAATAAATAAATTCAGTATTAAAAACATTGTGGTCCTAAATAAGAAATAGTGATCTCAATGTATTCTTTTTATCAACTGTAAAAAGAGTAACAAACAAATACTTTGTTCAAACATAAGTGGAAGTTTAGAAATGAAGTTTAGAGGTTCTACCAACAACGAAAAAAGTTTTGTTCATTTCGTTTATAAACAAAATGATGGCTTTCCAAACAAAAGAAGTGTCTAAAATTTTACTATTTTTCCATTTTCGGATGCAACCCCTACCTCCTCTCTCTTGATACGCCCATGATTACAAATAGAACGAGATGAAGAAGGTATTCGTTCTCCTAAAATCTACATTTTTGTGGAAATTGATAGTGAATGAAAGACTTACCTGTAAAAGAATATTTCCTCTCAAATAAATGAATTTGTGATAATAAAGAAAAGAAATATGTTCCTACAAACATTTAAAATAATATTTCAGTAGTTTGATACTGCACTGTTAACAGCAAGAGATATCACAAATGGGTAACTGACTTTGTTAAAAAAGAAACAAGGTAGCGATAGCTATTAGTAAACCTATCACAATGCTTCGCAACGGCTTCTGATATGTGAATGAAGAAAATTATTCAAAAGTTATAATAAGCTAACAAGCTGTTTTTAGTGAAAACTTTATAATTCAAAATCCACCACAATAGGCTCATGAACACTGAAGAAGGATGAGTAGAGTACAGATTGAGTCACCTTTACGTTAGAATAGACTGCGCCGGCTCGCGCGAGTCTGTTTGCGACACCGTGCTATCTAACCCATCCCTATTTATATGGAATAATCGTCATTCTTAACTCAAACCTTGTTAATACACTGAATTCCTAATAATGATTTAAAAAAAACAAACAAAAAAAACAGAAAAATACGTAAATAAATACAGTAAATACTTGCAGAAAAATACGTAAAATACAGAAAAATTACTACTTAGCCTATATGGAATAATCGTCATTCTTAGCTGAAACCTTGTTAATAGACTGAATTCAATAACTTTTGAATAATTTTCTTCATTCACGTATCAGAAGCCGTTGCGAAGCAGTGTGATTGGTTTACTAATCGCTATTGCTACCTTGGAGCCCGACCAGCTAGAGACACAAACTCTACGGCTCTGAACTACTCTTGGTAAGATCTTTGCAACGACACCCTAATCAAGTCTCTAGCCCTCCTGGTTGCTGAGTTGATACTTGTCCACAGACAGACAGCCAAACCGGGTATATAGGGCTTCACGGTATCAGAAGCGCAAAAGAATCAAAATGACAAAAGTTTTGTTGTCTTGAAGTGAGAATCACGTAGATTTTTTACGGAATGAATATCTTTATCTTCCATAAATAACAAAATGGGGAAAATGGAAATATGTTTATTTATGACGACTAGACGTGAATGGAACAAAAGCACTATGAGAAGTTCAAAGATCTATTCAGTAGATGTTAACATTTATTATTTGTTTTATATTATTCGTTTTTATATATTATTCGTTTATAGTAGAAAATTCAAATTTTCATTTATAAAATTTATCTTCTGAAATAAATACATGATAACCTTTTTATTATCCTTTAACAAAAAAGCGAAAATTATTTTTGGTTTTTCTCATTACTTTAGAGCTATTTGAAAAACATTAGTTAATCCAAAATAGTAAATTATTTCCTGTCCAATCACCTATCAATATACCTTGTATGACTTTTCTAATAGTGATATATCCAAATGTTATTGTTTGATTCATGTGTTTCACAGAGTCTTCAAAGTGGGAGGATTGACGGGACCCTAGCTTTCCCAGAAATCTCAAAATGTACAGAATTTACTTAGCCCTGTTTTCTTTCGTTTTTATTTTGGTTCGATGACAAGTTTAAAAATCTTGCCCTCATCCCCTCCCCCTCCTGAATTTTGGAAACAACATTTTTTTTTTTTTTTCGGTTTTTATCAGTCAATTTCTAAATAGCCCTCATTCCTCCCAATAACATTCTATATACGCCCCAAGTTTGATTCTACAATCTCGCAATTTGTATTCGAAACAATCACTCAAAATACAAGAAATGTAGTCATTCGGATAGTGAACACTCATAAATTATTAAGTAGAGGCCATTTGAATTGTTGTTGGCTCTTCTAGAAGGTTAGGTAATTCAAAATGTATAATGTCTGGAATCTCACTCAAACTTCATAATACAACTCAGAAACAAGGGAAGGTGATTTGTTTGTCGATTACATCAACACTTATCAAAAACCGAGGAAAGCAGTGACGATAACCGATCTCATATTATCAGAGTGAAGGCAAAAGATTGCTTACGTTGGCGATTGCGAAACAATATCGAAAATATTCGATTACTAAATAAACTAAATGTAACGGTCTTTTAGTTCAGTTATTGATATCCTTCATCGTCAATCAAGGAATAAATAAATAAATAAATAAATAAATAAATAAATAAATAAATAAAAAACAAATAAGTAAATAAAACTGTAAATATAGAAATTAAAAAAAAAAATAATCATTTCAAAATGTTTTCTTCCTTTAAATTTTGTCCTAGTTTCGGCTCTGTTCAGTGTTGCATCATCGTTTCCTTGGCAATGGAATTAATCTTGATAAGAAGTAAGTGAATCTCTGATCATCGTCTTCAGTGGAAGTTTGTGCCCATAAAAACAGTTGCCTCCGTGGCGCAATCGGCTAGCGCGTTCGGCTGTTAACCGAAAGGTTGGTGGTTCGAGCCCACGCGGGGGCGCAAATTTTTTTTTTTTTTTTTTTCCTAACGAGTTTGCAAAATAATGAATTCGTTACAATTAAAAATAAAGCTAATAATAATAAAGGTTTTCTTTTTTTGTTATCCTAAAGGAAAACTTCTTTGGCTAAAAAAAAAAAAAAGGCGGGCAATTGACGCTGTATTGTAACAGTTTATATGTAAATATTTTTAAAAATCATTTATTTGTATTTATCTGTATTTTATTCATTTTAATCTTTGTCGTTATTTATTTTAAATCATTCGTTTTCTGTTTATATTTAAATTCTTTTCCGTTACAGCCGTTTAATTAGTTAATTAATTTAATTTCGTTATGTTTCTTGTGTTTTTAATTAATCTTCCAATGAAATCCAACTTTGTAAAATCTATAAAAACCCATATTTTACGTTTAATAAAGTAATTCAGTTCAGTTCCAAACTTGACTCGTTGTTTCTTCGCTCCTAAAGACTCTGCTACAAACACCATTACAATATGACATGGACGAATAGTTAGTTATTCCTAAGAATATCTAACGACAATTGTTAGATATAAAATTTTTATTTTAAAGAAGTCTCCTCTTCTTAAAGTCAGAACATCAAAAGGGATTTGTTAAAGATTTTCCAAACAGTTATTCTTGATTATTTTTGAGCTCACTAAATTCAAGATATTAATAGATCTTTAAAGGGCTTATTATTTTTTTCTTTCACTGTTTTATTGTAATTGTGTTTGGGTCTGCTTTAATAACTGTATTTATTTAACATAATTTTTAGGAATTATTTACCGATTTTATTATTGTAAATGGCGTTCATTTTAAAAACCGAGTTATGACGATACCGGTTTTATTTTAGTAGAATTGAAATTTGTAATTAATTAGTATTTAAACAAGTATTTAAGTTTCTTTAAAACTCAAACTCAATTCAAAATAAAGACAAAATTTTTATGAAAAAAAATCGCAGAACTGAAGTTATTGATTTTTAATTTTTACATTGAAATATCGATCTACGTATATTATTTGGATTATTTTTAGTTTCACTGTATCATAACAAATCAAATAATAATTCTCCAAATGTTTTAAATAGTTGACTGTAAACAAATGAGACAATAAAAAGTATAAAAATAATATATTTAAAGATGGAAATAAAACTGTAAATACAGAAATTAAAAAAAAAAAAAAAATCATCATTTTAAAGTTTTTTTCTTCCTTTAAATTTTGTCCTAGTTTCGGCTCTGTTCAGTGTTGCATCATCGTTTCCTTGGCAACGGAATTAATCCTGATATGAAGTAGGTGAGTCTGTGATCATCGTCTTCAGTGGAAGTTTGTGCCCATAATAACAGTTGCCTCCGTGGCGCAATCGGCTAGCGCGTTCGGCTGTTAACCGAAAGGTTGGTGGTTCAAGCCCACCCGGGGGCGCAAACATTTTCTTTTTTTTTTTTTTTTCCCCCCACTTTTATAAAGTTTTCATGAGTTTATTATTTCAATAATGTAATCGCCACCAAACATAGAAATATCAAACAGAATATTCGAGAGGTTATTCGATAAAGTTCATTAGAGCATTTCCCAAATTGTTAAAAAAAAGAAAGTATTGGAATTTAAAGGATATAAAGATATATTATTAAAAACGTAATGAAAGGCTTTTACTACAGTGAATTCAAAAATATCCTACAAAGTAACAGCAAATTCTATTGAGGAGCGTCTCCAAATGTTCAATCCTAACATCAATTGTGCCCCAATCAGTATTGGATGGACAGGGTTCTGTAAAAAGGCAGCATTTTGAACATTTATTTTCTTGGTTTTTTGTTGATTTCCGATATCATAATAAAAGCGTGTTGAATGTGTTTTGATTTTATGTATTAATAATAGGGATGTATATTGATGGGAATATTCTCACCTCCTGAAATGCTAAGTTGAAGTTAAGAACTTTTAATTCTGAATCACCTTCTGTAATTTAAGAGCGATAGGAAAGTTCGAACAATTAATTATTATTATTGTTGTTAATTAATTTTAGGCAATTGTGTTAATGAATTTACTAAGTACTACTTAACAGATTACCTTTTATTTGGAATACATATTGTTTAACAATATACTTTTTCGGAAGGTGAAAGCCATGAAAATCTCATTTGTATTTAAGATTAATTTATCAATAATTTCGTGGGAGAGCGCAATAGATCTTCTCTCACAAAGTCAAATTACTATAGTTATCCCTACAATCACTCGTAATATAACCTTCGTTGAGAGATTTTCTTACTCCTTATGAAATTAATCGAAATACATCTGTTTATCAGAGAATTCGGAAAATCCCTCATCAAAGGTTACATTATTTGTGTAATCAATTATTATTAATTGGCCTGCTCCTTCTTCAGATCCGAGTTTTATATATATAATATAGGAGAGAGTGTTGTACCAAGACCGTAGTGTATCTTGGACCAATTTGAATATCTGGGACATGTGATCTCTCGTAGAACTATGTCCTTTTTAGTGACATACTTGACCACCATTCTGCGTTTGGATATCTTTGCGTAAGGATTACATGTGCTGGAGCAAAAAGTTGTTTTTAGTTAAAAGTAAATGCAATATTAAATATAAATTAAATTAAACATAAGAATACAGTATTTTGAAATTGATAGTTTTACAGTTATGCATATCACACGTTGAAAAATATGTACCTAATGCACAGATGTTAATTACGAGTGTTCTTATTTAAGTCTAATTAAAAATAAAGTTAAGCCTGAGTTGTAAGTAATTTACTCAGTTATGCGTAATTTAAAATTTTCCCCTTGAACTATGTATAAACCAGATTTTTATATATATATATATATATATATATATATATATATATATATATATATAAAATAAAAAGGTGAATAACCATAGATTTTAAGTATAATTAAAATAAGAATTAGACTTAAGCTAATACTTACTGTTTTAGATGGATTTCTTTTGGATTATCGTTGAATTGTGTGCTTACATCTTACAGATTATTCAATCATCTGTTATAGTAGTCTTTAAGTACGTTGTTTTATTCAAATACAATAAATTTCACCTACTTAAGATTAAGTGAGATTGAAAAAAAAAAGGTTTAATTAGGACAAAAGAGGAATTTTTGGAAATTAACCAACATTAAAAGTATTTGGATTATTTACTAAAAACAAACAAATATTCAATAAATTTTACGTAAATAAAGGACTTTCCTTTCAGAGTAAACCAAAGACATAGATCTAATGACGATCAGATAAAGAGACTCCATCACGTGAGTTAATTTTTCCTTTTATTAGATCTTAAACTTAAAGTCAGAATTCTTCAGCATTGAAAACATTAGGTTCTATGTAAAGTATATGGAAAAATAACAATAACATTATTTGTTTCTATTATTATCACATTAAGAAAAACAGCTGACAGAATATGATAAAACAATGAACGTTTCATTGAAGAGAAAATAAAAATTTTATAAAGCTGTATTTATGTTTATAAACTTGTATTTCACTTAACTTTCACTAAACTTGTATTTCATTAAAATTCTACTTGTTACTTTTCTAATATTTTATATACATTATCAATTTAACTAACAAATTTGTAAATAACTTAAACATCTGCTAATGTAGAATTAGAAATCTCCAAAA
>JAFIDM010009631.1:359266307-359295078 GCA_023159025.1 Thereuonema tuberculata
CTGTCGCAACCACTTAATTGAAAGGAACCATCTTCCAAAGAATCCCCATTAGTTAAGAGAATAACTAACAAGTAGTAATGAGATTTTAATGAATACAATGAGTTAGAGGATAGACAAAACGACTGGTGTATTGAGACAGTCATTGTAATCGATGTTACTCTCTATATTTACAGTTGGGGACAGTTTACAGAAACTATAACAGTTGTATTCTTCCGCCTTGATATTAGACGTACATTAAGAATGATGAGAGGTAAAAAAGCGAAATGATTCCCCATAGCAATTAGTTCCAGTGATTCTCAAAGTATGATGCAGAATAATTTATTAAAGGAATGTTTTTTTCCATAAGTATTTTTTTTAGTATACATTTCAAGTCTGCTTAATAATAATAATAAAAAAAAAATCATGAAAGTTTATGTATATATATATATATATATATAAAATATTTGCCGGACAGCTTTCTGAAATTTAAAAACCAAATTAATTTCAAAAAGCTGTTTCTGTGTAAGTATTAACATTCGAATATACAAACACGTCTATATATATACAGTAGAGTCCCGATTATCCGAGTTAATGTGGACCAAGACCAACTCGGATAACCGAAAATTGTAAATAAAATGAATCGTCTAGGTTGAAATGTATATTTTAACAAATACAAAAGTTATACAGATACACCATATGCAATTCATATTGAAAAAGTTCTTTTACTTAAAAAAGTCCTTAATTGTTTTTTGTTTTACGTTACTTTGGCGTTTTTCTGCAGCAATGTTTCGGCATTTTTTTAAGGATAACCCAGAATTGTTGGTGTCGAAACCATTCCCCGATTCCAGGTAGGGGGTCATATGACTAGACGAACGAAGATTAATTTGCGAAAAAAAAAAAATCCTAGAAATATTTGAAGCGGTTAAAGCGGAAACTCGGATAATCGGGGTTTTACTGTATATCCTTTTTTTAGCTTAATTTCTTTGAAAGAGTCTTTGTGTTGGTTCCCTTAATACCTTTGAACTGGTAAATAGATTTTGAAACTTGACTTGAATATTTATGGACATGAGACAGATTAACTCTTGTAATGTGAACTGTGTCGCTCCTTGTAGGTGACAGAATTCTCATAGAAAAAATAGTAGAAACGAAACAATGGATTTCTATCGATATTGAACAATACAAATAAATTTATTAATTTTCTTGCCTATTTGATTAAATTAAGTTGATAAAATTAACTGGATTCAGGAACCTTAATCAAATATTATTGGATTTATTTTTTTTTAATTGATATTTTTTATTCAGTGATAAGTAGAAACTTACCTAAATAAATTAGGTAAATTTCATTATTTAAAAGTCCACGGAAAGGTTTCATTTGTGTCAATCTCACGATTTAAAAAAAAAAAAATATATCCCTGCACCATTTTAAGAAAAGAAGCTTCTAAATTCTTTCAGAAACTAGAATTTATTATCTTTTAAGTTTAATTAATACTTTACTATCTACATAAAGTGATGACTCTATCTTTTTGGTGGAGTTTTATTTTATTTTATTTTTTATTTAAGTTTAACTGATACAACGGTACAAATAAACACAAAAGCCAAACACGTGGAAATTCGAAAATATTAAAGAATTAAACTGAAAAGGGCAGCATTTTTAGCAGCATTTGCAGCAAAGTAGGAGGAAAAACTAAAATGAATTCCAAAGACAAAATTAAAGAAATATATTGTTTTTCTAAATTAAGTTTGCCAGTTATTCGATATTTGCTTGTGGGTCAATTGATATTCACCTGAAATGACATAGATTCAGTGGTCAGTTCATCAGTGGATCGAAACGAAAATTTGAACTCGTAGGTCTTTTGTGTTAAATCACCCAATCGATGAAAGGGAGGAATCTGAACAACAACAGACCTCTAAAAAAAAGAAATAGATGCAACTAGTGCCAGTTTTGTCTTTTCAACAGATAAAAATGTAATAATAATAATAATAATAATAATAATAATAATAATAAAACACGCATAGTTAGAAAATTTATGGACAGAATCACACATCCCTAACTCTCCTTGCATATTTATTTACACTTGGCAATGTGTGCTTTGGTCCTTGGCCCGCCATATTGTCTTTGCTGGGGAAACCCATCATTAATAAATAAATAAATAAATAAATAAATAAATAAATAAATAAAAAGCTGGATTCTACAATAATTTTTTTAAAAAAGATTCTGTCTTTAAAAAAGAAAATAACAATTATGTTCCTGGAGAATCACATTTGCTGTAAAATTGAGAAACATGGATTGAAAATGAAAGACTGGAAAATACACTGTCCGGCCACTTTATTAGGTATAACCATTCGCACAAATGCTGTCTCTCACAACAACTCTTCAAGCCAGTGGGGGCAGTGTCATAGTGTGGGGAATGTTTTCCTGGTATACGTTAGGTCCATTGATACCTCTGGAGGCACGTCAGGATACTAGAGCGTACCTAAACACCGTAGCTGACCAAGTGCAACTGTACAAATTAACAGTTTATCCTCCTGCAGATTGCTAGTTCCGGCAGGATAATGCGCCGTGCACAAAGCCCTCATCACTAAGGGATGGTTTGAGGAACATGACGATGACTTATCCTTGCTGCAGTCGCCCGCTCAGTCCCCGGATCTCAGCCCGATTGAAAATTTTTGGGATGAGCTGGAACGGGCTGTTCGCTTCAGACCTACACCTCTATCAAATCTTCAGGACATGAAACATTCGTGTCTGCATGGTACACAATACCTCAACAACGTTTTCAGCATCTTGTGGAATCCATGCCTCGACGAATACAGGCTGTTTTGAGGTATAAAGGAGGCCCAACATGCTACTAGGTAAGTGTACCTAATAAAGTGGCTGGACAGTGTATATATTGGGAGGGTGTTTATATAGGATATATTCTTACATATAAAGTAGATTTGTTGTTTTCTGATGCTAGTTGATGATCGCATTTGGGTCTTATACAGATGAATCAAGTATATGATTTACATTAATATTCGATAGAACATTATATAACTTAACAATTAATCTTGAAAAAATGCGTAGCAGATGTTTTGTAGTAGGCTATATTAAGTTCTATAATATTTTAATTAATAGAACTTTATATATATAGTTTATATGTAATATATAGTTTATATATTATATATATAGTTTATATTATACATATAAAAGTTAAACACTTTTACTTTATAAGCAGAAACTTAGAACTCTATAGTTATAACTGTTATTATTCTGCTATCTTTTATATTGTAATGATAAGAATATATTATCTTTCTAATTTTAATTATTCTTTTATTGTGATCATTTCCAATTTCAAAGTTCATTTTCTTTTTTATGACACAACTATTTTTTTTTTTGGAAAATTATCAGAAAAAAAAAAATGGCAAATGGGGAAAGGAAAATTTCTTTATAGAACAACAGTAATGATATGCTATAGAAAGAAAAAGAAAAAAAAAAGCAAAATAACTATACATCTTTTAAAATAATACCTTTCCAATCCCTATTTTTGCTTCAGGGTGTAAAGGATGTTACAAATGGTAGACAAAACCTATAATATCTGTGGCACAATGGTGACATGCAGATGTTATTTCACTGTAAAGGCCAAAATGAGATAAGGCAGAATTATCTGTATTTAAAAAAAATAGGGCAGAAAAACCTGTTACCTAATGTAATTCTTAACGGACCTTGTTCGCTCTTCATGATGATGAAAACTTAATTTTAATTATCTGTACTAGGCAACTGAAACTTTATACAGTGAAACCTCCACTAACGGACACTCCCGAAAAGCGGACACCTCCCAATAGCGGACAATTTTGTTATCCCCAGTCCCTTAATATAGACGTTTCCATGTATTGACCTCCGATTAGCGGACACTCCCAATAACGGACAACATTGTACAGAAAATGAACGATCTTGTGTTGTTTTTCAAAAGCAATAGAATCAGGCTACAGTAATACGTAGCGTCCAGAGGAAATTTTGAAATTATGGATCACGAACTCCAACGAAAACTTCAAACACATCAAAGTTCGGAAACGGAGACAAGTGCGATCGACTCTATTGTCTTCGATTGGTTTTGCGCTGCACGAGCAAAAAACATTCCCATGAGTGGGCCATTACTGCAAGAAAAGGCGTTGGAAGCAAAGGGGACTCTGAAGGCCTTGCAAAGTTAAACGATTTAAATATTCATATTGAGAAACATGTTTTCAATGCAAAAAAGATATGTCAAACTCTGTTAACTTATTACTTTAGTTAATAAAATTAATTTTCTAATCCGTTTGTCTTAATTACAGTATTAATTTTGTCATTATTTTAAGTAATTTTGTAATTATTTTAAGTAAGACTAATGGATTAGCATTCTTTTAAAAAGGAAAATAGTAAACAGTTTGCAATTGTTCATATTTTCCCATAGGGCAATGTTAATGGTAGAAATTTAAGATTATACGTAATTTTTCATTAAATGTCATGCTATAAGCTAAAAAATGAAAAAAAGATAGTCCTCCCCAATAGCGGACACCTCCCAATAACGGACGAAACTTTCGGTCCCGTGACTGTCCGCTATTCGGAGGTTTCACTGTATATATATGGAATAGATTATAAAAAGGAAGATCCTATTGATTTGATCTTATTGAAAGTTCTATAGGTAAAGATTGTGATCCAGAGTTGCCCAAGTAAGTTCCTTTAAGACACAATAATCACAAATAAACACAATATTAAATAAACTTTAAACATTTAAGCATCTAAAGAAATGTAAAAATCGTTTATGTTACTTTAAACGTTAACCTTTCTTCATTCTATGAATGCTATGGAATTTAAGCTTCTGTTGGTTGCGATACAACTTGAACACATACAATAATATGTATAAAAATCTTTCGAAATTGCTATTATCACGATAAGTAAATGTTCATTTTCTAGAAAAGATGAAAGTTTAGTGGTAAGTTTACATTATTCACTGCGTTTTTCAATAATTCGTTCTAGATCTTACCATACGTATTCGAAAATTAGTATGTCAACTAACGTCAGGAACTAGAACTTATTAAAAAAAATTGAAGCTAAATGAATCTAATTAGTTGCCAAAATGTTCGTTCGGTTTTTAAGTACAAATAAAAGACACATTTTTCATTTTCACCAATACTTAATTGAACAACGTCTTCAACGGTTTGTTCCACTATCTTCTGCCATCTTTCAGGCAACTTCCTAATTCCATCTTCCCAAAACTTTTTTATCTTTTCTAGCAAAAAAATGTTCCAAGTGCAATTGGTGTCTTCCAGGGAATTGATTTTTTTTCATTAACAGAATTTCATTAAAAGAACGAAATCAATGGAAATCCGAAGGTGCAATGTCAGGTGAATACGGCGGATGAATCAGAACTTCTCAGCCAAGCTATAACAGTTTTTGCCTGGTCATCAAAGAAACATGCGGTCTTGCGTCCTTAATTTCTTCCATCTTCAATATTAAATTGGCGACACAAAATTCAACACCTTTGATCAGTTTTGTTTTAAATCCACGATGGCAGCTGTCAAATACAATCTAACAAAATGGTGTCGAGTGACGTTAAAGACACCTAAGAGCTATTAAAGCCAAGGTACGTAAAAAAAAGAAAAACAAACGAACTTTTTGGCCAACCCAATACTATATGATATCAATACCATTTAAGAATTCTTGGCCTGAAAGCTTCATAAAACAAGTAAAACCTCATTAATTTTTTTTTCCAAAAATTAAAAATAAATGACTTTGGTGTAATTAATAACTTCATGTTGCTATTTTTTATTGCTTGAAAGAAATCCTAATATCGTTCAACCTGCATCTTTCTGCGTCACTTTGAGAAACTGAATGATTTTTCATTTACGTTAAACCAAGACTGTGACGCAATTAATCAGTGAGATTTAATGAATCATTGATTACGCATTTGTTTACAGACATTCTACTTTAAATCACACCTTAGAGATGTTATTTGTTTTTTTTTTTTAATTGATAACTTTACCATTGTTCTATTGTTTGAGGGGAAAAAATGATTAAAACAATATTTAAATCGATAAATTCTATTCATTTGATATTTAATATTTTCGATTTTTATTATAAGAACCCAATAAGTTAGGTGGTTAAAGGAAATTTCTTTTTTAGACTGAAATTCAGGAAGATTACTCGCAATGATTCAGTTTTACGAATTACTGGATCATCCAAAAGAACCCATCTATTTTGTATACAATATGTAAAAAGAAATAAACAAGATTGTAAATTATTGCTAAGTACAAGTTATAAACAACTACTAAATAACGTTAATAGAATGAAATGACGACTTACATCAATCAGATCCATTGTATCCAAAAATTCCTAAATACGAAAACACTTAAGCTGTTGTAATTGCCATTTGGAGTCTTGAAACTTTAAAAAGTAATAAATTATCTCTTTGTAATTATCAATTTATTGTTTTGTCAAAGTAATTAGTTATTAGTCATTTTACAGATTTATATCTGGAACCTCTTTCACGTATTCCGTTTTACTTATTTATTTTTCTGTTGAAATAGTCTTGCATAATAATTCCTGCTTCATTTCATTGTTATTCATTTACAGACTATTTTTAAGTTTTATCTAGATATTTTTCTTTCATTTTTTTTTGTAAATTTCTCGATTTGACAAACATCAGTTTTGCTCTTCAGATTGGGAAGAATTTTAATGGTGTAAATGTAATTGTTTTTGAGATAAATAAATAAATAAATAAATTAAATAAAATAAATGTTATTAATGAAATAATTACTTTACCTATAATTTTAAGGGTAGATTTTTTTTTTCCAATATTAGAAAGAATGAAACAAGTCTCACGGTGTAACAATATTTCCCATTTATAAATTGGGACTTAAAAATAAAAAATAAAAAACAGGTAATTTATTTTTAATTTTTTTATTTAATTTTTCGTAATGAAACAAGAACATGTTTTCTGGGATGAAGAATTTCGCAGAAGACCTGTTAGTCACCCTTATTATAAGAAAATTAAAGTTACACTGTGTCTATTAATACTAAAAGGACCGTGTGGGCGGAATAACCTTTTCATTGACTGTAGGGAAACAGGAGTTGATATTAATTTCCTCTCCCTTGAGACTTCCCGACAAACTGTATAAAACAGAGGTTCTAAAACTGTATTTCGCAATATGTAAATAAATAATAGAAATAAGAATATTATTAGAATATTTATTCTAATAATAGAATAATAGTCAGGTAGACAGGCCACTATTTCACTATTATTATTTAAAATTAAGCAAATAATTGTAAAAATAAGTTCTTTTTTTGCAGTCTTTTTGAAAACTTTTAATACAAGTTTTATATTATTTTACAGATTTTTTTTTTTTTTTTTTTTGAAGCAGAATGGTTTTTCCATGAAATATTTGCATGACGCAAACCTGTTTTCGAACCACTGGTATTAAGGCAATTACAGAACAACTGACGATTTTAAATTACGAAATTAAACTGTAATTTAAAAAAAAGGAGAAATCAGTTACTTTAGTAAAGTAACCTCTACCAAATTCCATTATAAAGTTTAAACGGATGGATTCGAATTCGAAAACATTGTATTTATTTATTTATTTTGAATGTTGATAATCCACATTGTATTTCAATACTGATAACTTTAAATTTTAGATCGGCATTTCTAGATTTCTGTATGTTGCTATCAAGATATTTCTATATATCTTAAATGAATTAAATGATATCAGATAATGAATATCATATTACGCATCAAAAAGTTACTCATCAAATTAGTGTTGATTTTATCAATAACATTACAACCAACTTAGATGTAAATTTCCACTTAGGATTCCATAAATTTCTTAGATCAGCTTAGTATTTATTTTATAAATAGATTTTTATTCATTAATCAAACATTATTAATGATAATAATTCAAGAATGTGAAACCGAGCGCAAGTAAATAAGAATTAAACGTTGGAATCGTAGTGAAGTCTCCAATGCAAAAATAAACAATAGAAAACTCACTAATAAAATATTAGTGAGGAAATTCCTGTACTAACATTCCGCTGCTTAGTGAGTTTTCTTTTATTTATTTTTGCTTTGAAAGCTTCACTGCGATTCCGACGGTTATTCCTATTAGCCTGTGTACCGAGACCTCGCTATTTATTGGTGACTGTTCCTAGCTGATGATCGCCAAAGAACGTGAAACAGCTGTTCTATGATATGAATAAACATTTGGTCTCTGCCATTGTTGTTTAAGAATTAATAAAATTATTTAATTAATTAAATTAAATTAATTTAAATTTACTGTAGTGGAAACGAAAAATATGTATTTGTAATTTAGGAATTTCTTTTTATTAATGTAGTAAATTTCTAAATCACAAATATACATTTATATTCTATTATAAATTTATTTTATTTATCTTCATTTCTATTTCTTAATTTCTTTCCGGAGAATTTAATTCAAATTAATTTTATTTGAAGTCATGAAATCAAAAATAATATCGGAAAATGAGGTTCTTATTTAACCCATTTCACACTTGTTGGTGATCATCACTAATCACCTATTTGTTAATTGCTTTCACTTTTTTTTTCTTTATAACTGTTCTCGTTTCAATTATTGTAGTATATATTAAATAAAATGTTAATGCATTGCCTTAAATAAAAATTTTAGAGATAAAATTAAAAAAAAAAAACACACAAAACAAAATATTTTTGAAATATTATACTAACTTTCTAAGTTCCTTTTGAAGTACACAGAAAAGTTATTGCTAGATTTCTATTATTTTATTAAATTAATATTTTAATGTAATGTAAGAAGTAAAAGAATGTTGATTTTGAATGTAAATATGTGAGTTTTGGAAATTCTGGTAAAAAGATACAATTGCTAAATTCTAACTTTTTTTTTTATTTTTTTTTTTTTTTCGTAATAGTTCAGCCGACTACATTCATTTTGCCTACAAAATAACGAACCTTTACAGCTTTATTCTACCTTAAAAGTTCATAATGTTTCTGGCTAGTGTGTAGTTGTCAAACAGTTGAACATGAATATTAAAAAAAAAGAGAGAAAATAAAAAATATAAAAACAACATTAAGCAATGAAATAAAAACAAAGCAGAAAGATGAAAAGAAATTTAACGTGCCCAATGATTCAAAGAATTAAGAAAGCAGCGTAGTGCCTTCGTTTGCTTTCTTAAAGCAGAAAGATCTTCATTATAAATTACTTTTTCAAAGACGATATTTAATTTTTATTTGTGAATATCAGTTTTTCATGTAAGAAAACGGAACTAAAAATTACAAATTGCAAAAGATAAAGAAAATTTGTACTATCATTAACAAAGCAATCAATAAAAAAAAATAATAATAAAAATAATAATCAAAGTTAACTTAAAAATAAATTTAATAACTTTGTCACGGTAAAAATTTTATGATACGAGATAATGTTTAGAATAGAATTCCTTTTTCCTCTCAGTTAAATCGTGTATAATCTGCTTCTGGAAGGCTCTTCATTTTAGATTGCACTTCGAACTTGGATTTACAACATGTGGAATCGAAATCGAAAGTGAATATTTTTTTTTTTGACCATTCTAGAAGTAGTTCAGAGCTGTCTGATTTTTATGGGTGGTTTTTAACATCGATTCTTGACTTACGAGAATCTTGAGTACATACAGTAAAACCTCGTTAAGTCGTCACTCAAGGGACCAAACATTTTTGACGACTTATGCGGATTGGGAATTTTTGAAAAACAATAGCAAAAAAACACTGAAGTAAAGTATTTTCATGAATTGCTGTAGGATTCGGTGAGAAAAACAAGATTTTCAGAAATCAATACATGCAAATGAATGAGTGGAAAATAAAAAAAACAAAACACTTTTTATAGTTATCACATTTTAATCGTTTTAAAAGAAAGGCAATGTCTGTCTTTGAAACGTTCCAGCCAACCATTGCTGCTGCCGAAATCCTTAGCAATTTCCTACTCCTTAGCAATTTCCATGGCTTTTTCTTTGAGAATCACGGCAGAAATCGGCAATATTTGCGAAATGGCATGTTTTAGCCATCGAACTAAAACCTCCTCGATCTCGTCAAACTTCGATTTCCTCATTCTCTTTCTTTTGTCTTTGCAGTCAGCTTCTTCAATTACTTGTTTCGATGAAAGAATATCGTTTAATGTAGTCCTGGGAATATGGTGTTCTTTGGCAAAAGCTGTTTTCGAAACATTTGATCTTTTTTTTTTTTTTTAAGTCTTTTTTTTCTTTAAAAAGATAACGAGGTAAGTTTTTTCATTTTCCTGGCATGTTAAAATGTAATCGAATCACGAAATTGCAAGAGAAAATTACCCTATTACTTATTAGAGCCTATTAGAGCCCTATTACTTGCTTTGAAATGAAGTCACACTCAGGAGCGGTCAAGAAAACGCCTATATTCGACAGAGTCACAGCGAGAAGTGTACTTTGAATGATTAGCAGCGAGATTTCAAAAACCTGAAGGGGTAGGAAAGGAATGAAGTGACAGGCATGGTCGAAAATTCCCCGTAAAGGCTTGGCTTTCTTAAAGTGAAGGGGCGGGGCTGAAAAGACAACACGATGGCATGCAAAATGGAGAAGAAAGATACTTTTAGCCATTTTTTAGGGTGACGAGTTATCCGGAGTAGAATTAAATTTGGTGACGAGTAAACGAGGGCTATTTTACATTATTGTGTATGAGATCTTGTCGGGACCAAAGGAAAACGACGACTTAAACGGAATGACGACTTATCCGGGTGACGACTTAACGAGGATTTACTGTATTTTACTTTGGTGAAGATAGAATTAACAGACTGAAAATAGATAAAGTGAGTGGAAATCCGAATGTGAAATCCGTTATCTCTAGATTTCCTAATTTAGCGGATCAAAGAACTGAGCCAAAATGAAAAACATTAACAGGAATAAACAGACAGCTTTTTTTTTCGAAGTGCAAAGATGTGAAAAGTTGACTTTGATTTCCAAAAATCAAATAAAAATTATCCAAATTAGTAGTAGATATACAAATGTTTTCTGATTTCAGTTATTTATTTTTTACAAGTACTCTACACAACTATTGCAGCCTCTAGGTACATTATACAGAGCGAAACTATACAAATTATATATATATACAACTGATGTTCTTAAACTAAGGAATCTTGCAGAATGAACTGTTCTGGTTATCCGGTCGGGAACAAACTTAGTAGGCAGGTGCAGAAGGTCTTCCCAATGCCATCCCCACGCAAAAAATAAAAAAAATGATAGGATGAATAAATAAATTTCAGAAATGCCACCTGTGTAGTGGCAGTGCAGGTCGTGTGTAGTGCGGGTGCTGTGTAGTGGCACACAGGACAAATTGTATGACAGTTTTGGTCACCTGATAGTACAGAATCGTACACCGATTATTATCCATGGCCCATTAGGACCTGCAAACGAGAGGCAGAGTAATAGGACGTCTTGAGGCAGGCCAGTCACAAGTGGAAGTGTCTCGTGCACTGAAACTGTCAATCAGCGTCATCTCTCGCTTATGAAGACGTTTCCGACAGGATGAAAATATTGCCCGACGCTGTAGCAGAGGACGTCCACATGTCACCACACCCCGGGAAGACCGATATCTGTCGCTAACGGCTAGATGTAACCTCCGAAGCACGGCACGAATGGAACCATGTTGTTGCTTGCCAGGGAGCTGGCAGCAACAACACATACCACTGTATCCAGACCAACAGTCTACAGGCGATTCTATGCAGTTGGTCTGTATACCAGGAGACCCATGAGGTGCATCCCCCCTTGCCCAGATCACCCGGGGGGGGGGGGACGCTTGTTGTGGTGCACTGAACACGCACCAAGGACAAGGCACATGTCAAATTTTCTGACGAGTCCCGATACAGTCTAGACTGAGATTCACGATTGGAGGGAGCAAGCAACCGGGGCCAATCTTGCCAATATCGACGAACACGACCGCTACGGCGGTGGCGGTGTGATGGTGTGAGCAGTATTATGCTGGGCTCACGTATGCCACTGCACATCTTTGACAGAGGATCCTTAACTGCCCAGGTGTACAGGGACAATGTCCTTCACCGACATGTGCGACTTTTCGGGGGTGCTGCTAGTCCAGAGTTTCTGTTCATGGACGATAACGCCTATTCGTGGACGAATACCTCCAACATGAGGACATCCATCGTTTGGAGTGGTCTGCACGTTCCCCGGACCTGAAACCAATCAAACAATCATGGGATGCTCTCGGAAGACGTATAGCTGGACGCATTCCACCACCACGAACGGTACCCGAGCTGAGGACAGCATTGGTTGAAGAGTGGGATGCAATCCTCCAAAGTTTGCTTGATACTCTGGTGTGCAGTATGCCAGATGTTGCATTGCTTGTAACATAGCTGTGCAGGGGGACCATACAGCCTACTAAACGCTCTTTATGCCTTCCACAAACACCTGGATAGGTGCTTCTATCTCAATTGATAGAATATTGAGGTGCTTCTATCTCAATGATGTTTCGAACATTTTTATTTCTTCTGCTAGGGGCAATGCTGCCACCTTTACTTTTTGTGTACGGATGATATTGAGAAGACCTTCTGCACCCCCCCTACCAAGTTTGGTCCCGACCAGACAACCAGAACAGTTTATTTTACACGATCCATTAATTTAAGGACATCAGTGTATATAAACTATAATATAGATATCATCTTATTTTTTTATCTTTTTTTGATATGTAGGACTCCATATTCATTCGCAGCCTAATTACCTAAATACATCACATCCTTCCGCTTCTTAACTGTGTTACAATTCCTCTTCTTTAAATTCGAAATTTTATTGGTCAAATTAAAATAACAACAAAGTAGGCCAACGTTTGATGTTCACTTGTTGATAAAAATGCAAACAAGATGCTGATAAAAATGCTGTCAATTCCAAAAAAAAAGCTGGTCTTCAAAATTTCGGGGGGTGTGGAGGGGCAAAAGTATCCTCAACAGTCCACCTCCAACCAAAACAAAAATAGGGCCTACTGAATATTCCTCGGCCCTCCCATACATACGCCTAAAGTCTCCATTTAATTTGAATCAAAAACGCATTTAACACGTTCACTGCCAGATTATTATCAGAAAAATTGGTCCTTGACGCCATTTTGATTTAGCCACATTATTTTAACATTCTAACTAATTACTTAATTTTTATTTATTCAGTTATTTATTTTTTTAACAAAATTAATCAAAAAAATTATATGCGATAACTCATATGAGATAATCCATATTTCATAGCTAGCAGTCAAGGTGTTAAAGCCTCTATTGGTTATGGGATTCTCATAATTAATCCTATGAATTGTTAATCAGTTGCAAATAAACATTATTTATTTCGCGAAGAACTTATAGACTGTAGCAAACAAAAATAGCACCAATTCCAACAGAGTTCGGCTAAAGTTCACAATACGGCATTCACCAATCGGAGGTTTCGTAAGGATACATCTCCGACGGACTCCTGCCGCGAGTCGCGTTCGGTTGCATACTGTTATCTCAAGATCGCAATTAGCCAGATTAGGGTTAGTTTTTCTAGTAAAAGATCGTGCAAGGCCATTTTTAAAATAAGCTTGCCATTCTACACACGAAGTTCAAACATGCACCATCAACATCAGGCTTCTTAAAAGTAGTCCCAAGACAGCCATGTTCTCGCAAGTCGGAAAAATAGGCCAAAATCGGGATTACCGTAATCGGCACTTTAACCCAGAGTTCTTATCAATGCATTTACAACATCATGAATGCTTTGCTTAAATTTAAATCAATTAGTAAATATCAAATCAAAGGCTTCCGATGAATTTGGAGTGGAACCGTTCAATCAAAAAGAAAAAAAGTTATGTCTTTTTTTCCGAATGAGAGTTGGGGAATTACAAATAAGTTTTACATCAAGTTTTATACAATGTAAAACTTTTGTAAATCAAATTCAAAAATCTAATCAAGAGAATTAAATCATAAAAATCGTGTTTCCATTTTTGTTTGGATAGTGTGAGATCGAGGCAAATTAGTTAATTAAAAGAGCCCCGCTTGTGTAAACTTATATAAATGACTAGTTGTTATAAAAAACTTCTTTAAAAAAAAAGAATCTCACAAATCCACATCACTTTGGAACTAACACATTCTAAAACTGTCTTTTCGCACAGGATCCCGAAACGTCAGGTATATATTTTTTTTAACTTAACACATTTTAATATATATTAAATGGACGTTTGTTCATTTCCTTTAATTATGTCACCTTAATTAGGTTAATTAGTAAAAAAAAAATAATAGAAATTAAAAAAAAAAAACTCGTTTGTGTATT
Organism: Thereuonema tuberculata; assembly: GCA_023159025.1. Taxonomy (NCBI): domain Eukaryota; kingdom Metazoa; phylum Arthropoda; class Chilopoda; order Scutigeromorpha; family Scutigeridae; genus Thereuonema; species Thereuonema tuberculata. The sequence goes on from JAFIDM010009631.1 coordinate 359,280,577, forward strand.
TGAAAGTTGAATAGGATTTAAAAAATGAAAAAGCTCTTCCTGTGGACTATTTGAAGGGTTGACAATAGTTTCTAAGTGGGAATAAATGGAGTGAATTGATTGGCTTTTCTTTCTGCTTCAGCCAATGGCAATGCGTGTCTTACTTTTTTTTTTTTTAGGAATGAGATGAAGATCCTCAAACAAAAGAAGATTGATCACTCGATGATAATATTATATTGTGTCTATGTGTCTGTAGGCCTAATTATAAGTGTTTCAAGTTTCTAAAGTAATATGATTCTATTTCTATTACATTAGTTATTGATTACTCTGTTCTGAAGATTTCTCAGGACAAATACTGAAGCAAACTAACTGAAATTCGAATTTTAATTCTTAAAACGTTGTAGAATGTTGACGGTGAGCAATCGAATTTAACATAGAAATCAATATCATATCTACAGAACATTAATCAGTATTCGAACAGTTAACTACTATGTCTCCTTAATAAAATTCTAACTTTACTTATTTATTTATTTATTTATTTATTTATTTATTTATTTATTTTTATTATGTTTCTTTGTATTTATTTATTTATAGATGGCAGAGCACTTACCTCCTCTCTCTTTTGCCATCGAAGCACGCAAATCCCTCTCTTGAGATCCCCTACCCCTTGTCTAGTGAATCCAGGTGCTTTATCATTATTATTAGATTCTCTTCCCCAACTAGTCTCCATTGAGATGCTCACGTGGTCGCCCAGGGCTCAAGAATCTGTTAATAAAAAATTACTTTGACTAATAACGAGTAAAAAAGGAATGTACAATATATATAGATATGTAATAATATGCTATTAATACCTAATTCAAGATATTTCTTAATTTAGCCTAATAAATATTGAAAATTTACGTAAAATTACATTATATTTGTGATTATGATTATGAAATCTAATTTTTCATTAAAATAATGTTTGTTTTGTTTCCAGTTTAAAATTCACAGTTTACCCCCCCCCCCCCTTTAATTCCTACTCTTAACCATATATGATTTTAATGTTCTCCAATCTGAAACTATTCAACTTAAAAACAATAACCAATAAACATACTTTGACAATCTTTGTTTTCTAAAAGAGACGCTATTTTATTTTCAGATTCTAATTAAACGATAAGAATTTCTTAAAATTTTCATCCGACTTACTTGAAAACAAAAAAACAAAAAACAAACTAACAAGAAAATTATAAATTAAGTTAACTTCAGAAATACTTTGTAGCCTATCGTTCAAAAAAACAAACAAACTGGCTGATGGTCTTTTAGCTTTGCTAAACTGTAACAGTTTGATAATAATATTAGTTAAAAATAGCTTTAGGTCTTCATTTTGAAGTCCTATAAGAAAATCACATGAGAGTTGCTATTGATTAACATTCATCTAAAACAGTTTTGCGTTATCATGAATATGAAATTCGTATACACAGTTCTTGACCTAAGTTCCCTATTGCAAGTCAAAATAATTTAGAAATATCTTGCATTTGATTTCTATATTATACATTCACTACTACTTTCAGCTTCCTAAGGTAATTCTTGGATTGTGGTGAATATTGTATTTTATGGTCCTTTGTTTGGTACTTAATATAGAAATAGTTAGGTAAAATAAATCAATTCTTCCACTACACCAATAGCATTGGGCCGGGTAAGGCGCTTGGCTGCAAGAGCCGAGTTCAATCTCCGAGGGAGGTCAGGAATTTTTCCACGCTGGATTCTCCTACAGTCGGGTCCTAGTGTCCACCCAGCCCTCTAAAGAATGGGTATCGGTTTCTTTTCTGGAGGTAAGGCGAGAGGACGTCGTATTCCCGTTGGTCACGAAACTCCGTGACCTGAACCCTGCGATCCCAAGGGCCATAGCAACTTATAGCGGGATACTTTAACACATCTAAGTGACACATTTGCATGGGAAACTCCAACACTCCATAAAAACGTACACTCCTTAATTGTCTTTTTTATTTGGTTGGCGCTGTGATCTGCTTTTTTTTTTGGTTGGATTTCTTGAGCTGCAATTCGGTCTGATTGGGACAATATTTGGATAAATTAACGTTAGCTATGCCACATAATCTACCAATTAAGTTTGAGCATGACATGATAAATACTTTACAAGTTATTTTTTTTTTTCTTTTTTATACACAGAGACTTTTAGGCCCAATTCTACTTAAAAAAAAAAAGCTTTCTAAAATATTTCTTCTAACTCTTTTTTTTCTCTGTGATTCTTGCAAAGGAATATCATAAACATTAAATCAAATCTATAATCCATCCTTTGACAACTATATTGACCAAATAGATTTTAAAAAAATCGCATTTCTTAGAAAATAAAACATTATACTCAAAGAACGTTTTGAAAAGAAAATACCTATATCTTCATAAACTGAATCTGAAAACGAGGCTACTTTTGAAAATGAAATCAGAATTAATTCCATAGAAAAAAATAACACATCACAAAAACATATTTAAGATTTTTGTATGTCTGTTTTCTTTCTTTTAGATTACAGTAGCATTGAATTTTAAGTGACACTATTCACAGTTGAGTAGTTAGTGTAACATGCAATCTATGTATTAGCTGTTTAAAATAATTAAAAAATGAGACTGCACAATTTAAAACATAAGTAAAAATCTTCATTAAAATCTAAAAATATTTACATATAAAAGGAGTCTTTCGATCTCATACACGGGGATCGTTGTCAACTCTATTGTATGTATGTTTTTACATTTTAATTATGAAGATTTTTAATTACGTTTTTAATTGTGCAGTGCCTTTATTAATTATTTTAAACTATCTACTGTTAAGACGACCTAATGGAAAGAAAGTATATGTCAATATCATTATTAGGAAAGATGGGAATTAAAACGAATTGAAATTATGCATTGGGGGGGAAAAAAAAGGAACTTATTACTTTATAAAGTTTCAGTTTATATCATTTTTTTTAAGAAATTAATATTGCAATTTCTGAGCATTGTTGTAATGTGGCTTGACACTATCTTAATGACTATTTTAGTTTTACTGTTTTTATTTATTCATTTATTTTTAGCGGGTTGTATCCATTACGATTTCCAACGCATCTTTAGATTAGATTAAACATGTCGGTGTGTCAAAGCATTCCCGTGCAAAGAAGTAAGTGAACTGTGCACAGTTGATTGCGTGTCATCTGATCGAAATTTATGCAGGCGCTACGAGTAGCAATAAAATTCTTTCGCTTCGAATTAACCTGTTAGAAATAACTAGGGAAAAAAATCCAGTCTTAAAGAAGAGATGTAGACTCTTTGCTAAAGTTTTACGATAACCAAATTAGCATTCAATCAGTTCATTTCTATGAACTTCATCAACTTAACAATTAGTGCAATGTCCTGAATTCATAGATAAAAACATAGCACTTCCCTTCATTAAGAAAGAAAAAAAAATACAGTAAAAAAACAAGACCAAATAATTCATCTCCTGCACATGCTCTACAATGAATGTATTCTTTAAGTACATTAAAAATTAGAATATCTACCCAGATAGTAATAAAAATCAATAACTGATATTTTTTTTTTAAATGAATAACTGATACTGCTACTTAACCATTAAGTAGCGTCTTAGTACAGCTGTTTCAGGCTATTTCGTAATTGCATAGAAATAACCACCATTTAACTGAAGGTCCTCTTTTTATTGTGTTTTTGTTTTCTTAATTAACTACTAGACGTCTACCCGTCGCTTCGCTTCAGAAGCTTCGCATATGTAACGGAAACAAAACATTCTATTTATTTATTAAAAAAAAAAAAATAAATAAATAAAAAATTATATCAAGTAAACTAAAATCTAAAATTTAAAACTATATTGAAGTTTAAATTCTAAAAATTACATGCAATAGAATATTGAAATCCATTTGTAACAGTCGGATATTTGTTGCCTAGCAACGAGCGTGAAAAATTCCATTGTTGTGAACAGCGTTGACCATGTAACAATCCTTTTGTTGCCAAGCAACTCGCGTGCGAATTGTTGCGAAATTCAATTGTTGGCGAACATATGCACGCTGGCACACGATGTTTTTAAAAACAGATTTTTGTCTACGATTGAATATACTGATCAAAACCCTTCCTTTCTTCACTGCCAACTATTTCTTCTGATGATCGCCAACTAGCCACAAAATATCAATATATATATATATAAAATGTTTTACTAGGGAAAAGAGAAAGGGCTTGGCTCTCTTCAGTCGTACTCATCAGAGGCATTTATTATTTTATTTGGATAATTACAATATGGATTCCCGAAGCAAGAAAAGTTGCGAGCCACTGACATAGATGACTCATTTCGAACTTATAAGAGGCGGCCAAAGTAATCATTGCTTCGGCGAGGTCAAAGGTCTGAAGATGGGTGTGGGTTTGGCCAATGTATAGAGGTCAACTGAGCCTCCGTGTGTCTTGTGCATCGGTCAACAAGCTCAATAGACTAATAACTTATATTTCAAACAAACAAAAAAATCCCAAATAATTTTTATTAATGTTTTAAATCCTTGAGAATCCTAAAAATATTTAAATGACCCTGGCCTGCTTGCTTTTCAGATATTACTAGAAAACTTGTCAGTAAAAGCTCCTTCTGACTCGTGATTGATGATTGTTTCTTTCAATTTCATTATTAATTACTTCATATAATTTCTGTGTGATGTATGTTTCTTTCTTTGTTTTGATGCCACTTTTCAAGTCACGCTTGAGCTCCCTCCTCTGTCCAGTCCTCACAGACCAAATGAGGAGACGCTGGCCTTCACCGCCGATGACGTACTGCAGTGGGATCATCGCCGAATGGTAAATCCAACGCCCTCGTTTTGCTCCTGTTTGTGAACTTGCATTTCCCGTCAGGTCTAAAGCAGCCTCACGTTCCCAGGAACACAACAACTATTACTCACTATTGTGACGTCCACAACAAAAAATACATATATAAAAGGAAATTGTTTGCGATGTAATCCCAAATGGCTTTTATGTCTAAATTTGCCGTTTCTTCCATAGAAAAACACTATTGCATCCATTTCTTAATTAATGAAGGGATTTTTTGTCAAATTAAACTCTAACATTTTATTTTTCAACCTTTCAGTAAGTTTTCCTGTAAATAAAAAAAATCACTTTTTTTTAAACTCTTTAGAATCAGCTAAAAATTAATCGAAACTTAAAGTCAAAAACTACATTAAACTCGTTTATTTCCTGATGATCATAGAAATGTGTAGATCCTCAATGTGAGATCACTTTGATTTGAAAATGACTGTAAACTTTTAGGGGCTGTTTGAGGTCATTTGATTGCCTTTTACAGTAGGTCCATCTTTCGGGCAGCTTAGGAAACATCCTTTCTAACAGAAAATGTACTTGAAGAGCAACATGAAAACAAAAAAAAAGATTACAATGGAAACAATATTGCTTAAATATCCACTCAATTGATATTCCTAATCAAAATCCTACTACTCTCACAAATAATACTATAATTTTCAATCAAAATGGTAAAATAATTACACTATAATCCCCAAATACCAATCATGATAAAACTCTTCCTATAAAAACTCCTCCTAATATTAAATTCATTATAGGTAATCCCATTAATATATTTACATCCCCTAATCCATGATTACCCTTAAACTTTCAATCTCCACTTACAACATAACCAACTAACCGAAAAGAATATCTCATAGTTATCCCAGTTGCTAAAACACATACTATGAACATAAATGTATTAAAATTCGATATTATACATATTTCCAAAATCTTCGAACACAAAACGAAGAACTGTGGGAACTGTGGTTTAAAATTATAGAGAAATTCTCTTATATCTCTTTAATTTCGTGGATAAAATTGAAATTTCAGTTTTTGGAGGCTTATATAAAGTTTTTACCTGTATTATCGATAAAGCAGTTCACAAAATTCCATTGAGTTTCGAATATTGGTTAAATGTTAATGTAATAAACTCTAATTACTGAAGGTTTTAATGAAAATATACCGGTAATAAGATTAACCCCTTTACCACGTCAGACTTACATAATTTTGTATAGTAAAGAGGCTAATGATGTCATCCACCTCTTTTCACGTTTTCGTTTATTAGAACCACTCTGTTGGTTATAAACAATTAAGCAAATTCTATAAACAAATAATCAATACTATAAAAAAATCTTTAACATATCCTTTCATTTCATTTGAAATCGATCTCATTTGGTCGGGGTTAAATCGTCAAATTGTCAATCAATCTAAACTGTTTATGTATCGTAACAGATCGATGTGCTTGGCGCCTATTGCCTCTGCTTTTATTTATAACGAGATGCTAGTGACGTCACAGTTAAAACTGCGTAAGGTCTTTAACATCAGAAAGACAATATTTCAGAGATATTTTCATAGAATAAAGATGTCTTCGCAGTCGATCTGAGACTACGAGTACTTTGTTATCGCACAATTCAACAAATAAAAAGAATAACATCCCATAACGAATGAAACTTTTCCGGAATTCCGTCATCTGATTATTCTATTGATTTGTCATTTGAAGGAAACGCGAACTTGTTTCCCGTCTGTTCCGAGAGTAGGTCATTGGATCAACATAAGCAATAGAATTAATCATTAAAATACACAACTTATCCTTGTGGTTGATGCATAAAATGTAGTTTAAATCCAATCTCCGAGAGATGCTATGAGGGTAAGGGATCGTAAAAGAGCAGAGGCCGGTTGTTGGTGTATTAAACATGACTCTTTATTTGACAGGATGAATTATGAGGGTAATCTGAAAGAGAGGGGGAGATGCTCTTCCCTTTCGGTCATTCATCCCCTTGCTTTACAGGTAGAGACGATTCTAGATCACGGGGCATTGAATCAAAGACAAGAAATATCGTTTGATGCAGACATTTTATTTTTGTTTGATGTAATTTCTGGATTAATTTTCTTGCAAAAAAAAAAAGCAACAAGCACCTTAAAAAATTAACGTAATTCGTTAACTAACATTATTTAGTATGAATATTACTCAACGCCGTTTCGTATTTAATCATCATATGTATAGTTTTTCAATTCTGTGTGTGTATATCCCTCTCTGTGTAACGCAACAGATCAGATAGCTGCCCAGCAAGTCTTACATCTACTACCGAGCAGATGTAGTGTTGGAAGATCCAAGTGATGAACGATTCTATCTATCCTGAAGAGTTTTTTTCGCACTCTCACATTATCTATCATGCCACCTCATTAGCTGAGCCTGAAGAAAGGATTGACGTTTTTTTAATTTTTATAATTTGTATTATATAAATTTAAATTTAATTAATTGGATAAGAGGTCGCTTTCATCTTCACGTCAGCTGCAAGTAAAAAAAATCACCTAACAACCAAAGAAAAGTATTTTAAAGAAAATAAGCATTGAGTTCTGTCAAAAACTTCTTTAATATACTACAGTATTTGGCCGTCATATATTACGACGGATAGAAAATTAAAATGAATGCATTGCTAGGAACAGAAATTAATTTGCTTATTTGAAGGCTTCATGGGGACATTACTGGGAACTGACGGCGCTTCAACTTGAATGACAAATTGACATCACTCGGTTGAAAATAGATCCTGAGAATAGTGACGATATCATCTTTGTTCCGAAAGAACTTCTGCTGCGATTAAATTGCGATGACACTCCTTAACGACCAATCGTGTGCCATTACAGAGTCCTTTCTTTGGATTGAGATTGTCAAGGAGCATCACATTCTGATCCTTATTTTTTTTTTAATTTGCATTAAAGAAATTTAAATTAATTAATTGTGCAAGTGATCGCTTATTTATTACTTTTCTTTGTTTTTTGTTTTGTTTCAAAAGCCGTGAAAGTAATGCAAAAGGCTTCTCGTATGATATAAATTGTTATTACAAACAATATCTTCAAATTTTCCATTTTCTGAAAATTAAACGTGAAAATACTTACATTACTCAATGGAATTCATTTCAGTCATATCAGAGCAAAATAAAATGGATGAATATGTGAGATATCAATACAAATCGTTCGCTGCTAATGCTTTACAACGAAAACTTTTGTCACCTTCACGCGCAAATTTCTCGACTGAAACGCAATTTGGTAAATCTTTCAAACATAAAAGTTATGTCGTAAATATACACGCTAAATTTCAAGAAGATTCATTATCCGGTTCGAAAGCTATCACATCATTGATGAAGTCCAACTTTTCTTAGGATTTATAATTCCGAATTTTCTATTGGATTATTAATATGAAATTACGCTTTATTTTATTTTTTTTTACTTTGGCAGGTACTTTTTTCTATAACTTAAATTTACCTTAATTTACTTTATTAAAAAGGAATTTATTTTAGAAAAAAAAAAAAAAACAAAACTTAAAACGATTTTTATGCAAGGAATTAGAAAAATGAGTCAGTTTTAATCTGTGTAGCCTCCCTTTAAAATAAGCATTAAAAATTCTCTCCTTTTAAGGAGATTAATTGCACATCTGTTGCTTTCATTATTTATGATGTGAATTAGTGATAAGCTTTCGAAAAGATCAAAAGAAAGGAGAGTGATATGGTTTGTTTTCAATGTTCCCGCAGAAAACGGCAAAAGTGCAAACATTGTCAGGAATAAGCACTGCATCTTTTGCCAAATTCTTTTTTTATATTTTAATTTATGAATTTTGACTGGTTGAGAACGCTTGGGCGTCGCCGGAACTGGTGCGTTGGTTCATGAATATGATGCGTGGCGCCCTCTATTGACGAAATTTGATAATAGGTTAGCAAAATGCAAAAGGGCGTAACATGCACTCAACTTCCTAATCTTCCCAGGTGTAAGAAATTATTAAAGGCAAAAAAATTTACAGAAAAGCCTGAGACGTCAAAAACATCACAGCACTATAAATGTAATTTTCTTAAATAGATTATTTACTTTTTTAAAAAAATAAAAAAATAAAAGATCCCGATATCGAAATTAGGATTCAATAGTGTGACTCATTGCAGATAATAATCAATATCATTGACAGAGATGAGTGGACTGAATTTCTCATCTGTCCTAATAAAACTGTACTTAAAATTCGAATGTAAGAAAGTCATTTGAACATAAAAATCTATTGTTTATTATATTAAAAGCTCAATGAACTTCAATGCTTATTTTAATTTCGTATTTTTTTCTTTTTTTATTTGCTTAATTTTCACACTAAATCATTAAATAATAAAATAAGAAAGTTAAGAGATCGAATTACTGCTCCTATTTTTTCTGAATTTATTGCAACATGCTTAAATAAATAAAAACAAATTAAGAAAGAAAACTATTTCATAGAATTAAAAGTTTTAGCAGGTCAAGATGCAATAAAATGAATAGCTGAGATAGGATGGGAAAATCTCACATTACCACTAAAATATAATAAAAAATTGTAAATTCATATTTTTTAATCAATTCTTTTCTTATTCAGTAAGAATCAATATCGATAGTCTTATCAGTCCGTTCGTCTATCAATTGCAATCCAGTTTCATTTTCAGTTTATGAATTATTATGTGCATGAAATTAATTAATTAATAAAAAAATAATTTCAGAAATTATTAAGATGTCAAATTAAAATTAAGTTATTTTCAAATTCAAATTTATGAAGTTTACAGAATTAAAACAAGTAGAAAACGATTAAAAAAAAAGCTGATTGTAAAATTTTATTCTAGCAAATCCTATCTTAATTAATTAACTATCATAGTTAGTCAGAAATCATCTAAGACAATAGAACAGAAGTAAATGAGAAGCTCTTCCAACCTTATTAATTTTATTGTCTTGACACTTTCACTGAAGCGTCATTCGATTCAGGTGAGACTAAACAAAGTAAACCTATAACGCTATCAATTCAATTCTTCCACATTTTCTTTACATATAATGTAATGTACTTATCGTTTTAAACCTACCATTTTAAAGTAATCATTGGGTTTAAGCTTGTAACAGTGTAAATATTACATTCCAATAAACATCATTTGAGCTAATGAAAGTAAAAAATCTAAAGTTCTTAAAAAAAACAAAGCAAACAAAAAAAAAACAACAATAAATTCGAATAACCAAAGTCTTACAAATTTAAGCTATCTTTAAATCAATAGATAAAAATCAATTAAGAAATGGACAGGAGAAGAAGGACGAAACCTCCCCTTTCTCTAATAAACTACGTTACCACTCTCATAAATGTTAAATTCAATCATCAGTCCTCCTACGTCTGGCAGATACGTATTTAGGTTAATTTCATTTCAGGTGAGTGCTGTTATTGTTTTTAAACTATCTTTGATAATAATAAACCTTTGATCAGTTACAAAACTTATTTTCTTCTTCCAAGTGTTCTTCCATTGAGCAATGACTGACTTAATTTTTTTGACTCTTTTAAGTTTTCCATTTAGGGTATGGTGTAAAGAAGGCGGGAACCACTGTAACGAGTTCTCTGATGGGTTACAGAGATTACTTCATGTTATAAATAAATACAATGTCAGGAAATGAAATGATGCACGTAATAATTAAACTAATTACTTCTAATTCTATATCCTCTCGGGTTTATTATTTGTTTTTCTTACTTTTTAAAATTTAATTTAATAATATTTTCTTTGACAAAAAACTATAAAATATAAAAAAAAAGATAGTTTGGAATAAACATTTTCATTTTATCTTTAAATGAATTAAAATAACTAGAAGTTTCAAAATTATAATAATAATTATAATAATAATAATAATAATAATAATAATAATAATAATAATAATAATAATTTTTTTTTTTTTACACTTAGCAATATGTGCTTTGATCCTGACCCGCCATATTGTCTTAGCTGGGGAAACCCATGGCTTGAAACTTTTTTTTCGATAATAATAATAATATAAATATAATATAATAATAATATATTAAGCAGTGGAGGCAGGACCGAGTAGGTGTTGTACCCATCGTCCTGTCCGCCACTGGTCTGGTGCCTCACGCATTGCACCACAGCCTAAGCACACTAGGACTTCATAAAAACACTTACGCACAACTCCAGAAGGCTGTGGTACTCAACACAACACGCATAGTTAGGAAATTTATGGACACAAGCACCCATCCCTAACTATTCTTCCAAACTTTTTTTTTTTACACTTGGCAATATGTGCTTTGGTCCTTGACCCGCCATATTGTCTTGGCTGGGAAAACCCATGGTTTGAAACTTTTTCGAGATAATAATATTATTAATAAGAACAAAAATAAAAATTTTAAAACTTAGCTGCATAAAAGAAAGCTAGTAGAAAGAAAATCTTGTTAAAATACATAGTTCAGATGGACATTTATTCTTAAGCCATTGTTTTAATTCCTTTAAATAAATACGGAATAATGCCACATAAATAAGCCTAATTTGTATTTTATTAAATAGATATTTGGATCTGTTATAATCAAAACAAAACCCAACGCAGCTGAATGCCTGGTATCCAATTCGCAAATAAGTCGAGTAAAAAAGTAATTAATAGTGAGCAATAATTATAAATCAAAGTGTTTTATTGGGGTTTTTAATTTTTAATTGTAAATAAGTGTCTGAATAGTGGTTTTTTTTAAATATATAAATCAAAGTGTTTTTTATTAAAAAGAAGGAACTCTGCTGTTATTAAATCATCATCAAAAAACAAAAGGATATTCCGTGACAGGAAATTCGACGTGTATTAATTCTCATTGCTTCACTTTAAGAGGAGGAAGTGATGTGAATGAAATTTTGAATGAAATCATTCAAGAAAAGGAATCATTGTGAAGAGGATTCTAGACTAGTAGCGCCATCTAATGACAATATTTAAAATTTCCTACTTTTCGTATAAGTTTCATCATTTTCATTTTCTTAATTATTATTAAAATTATTACATTTTTTTAAATTTTTTACAACGTCTTGTTTCATTAATATTATAATGCGAGAAGAATTAAAAAAATTGTATTCTCTTTTGTGATAAAAATTTCTGATAGTTCTTCAATAAAACCGTTCTTTTAAATAATAGCAGTCGATGACAGATTAAGTTCCTTCATTTTTTGTTGAACCACATTTTTCGACACTGAGTCATATTATAATTTTTTATAATTTTCATAAAAGTTTTAATTCCTCGATGATAGTTATTATATATTAGAATTTGATTTAACCTTATATTTATTCAATAGGTTATTTAAAGTAATAATTCAAACTTTAATCAGTATGAGATTAAGTTACAGTAGAACCTCATTATAACGGCCTAATAGGGGTTGAAGGTTGTTTAATGAAAGTCCGGTTATAACAAATAATTCTTATAGGGATATACTGCAGCGGGGTGTACATCAATGAAAGTACAATAGTTAGCTATAAAAAGTGTTTATTATATATCAAATAAAAAACATCCTTCAACATAGTAGGTTGATTTGAAAAAGATGTGTACATATACACTGCATTAATCTTTAGAACAAGAAGGTCCAGGTTAATGTTGATTGCTTACATTCATTGGTTTGAAAAAATAATTTATTTTCTGCTGGGTTTGTTTGCTGCTTATTTCTTCAGTTAATAACTGACGAAGATGCCGTAAGTGTTCATAATAGGCAAACACATTTTCATTTGCCGATTGTTCAACATATTGAATAACAAAATTTAAATGATCTTTCACTTCGCTCACCTTAATTGTAGGCTGCCAATTTTTTTAAAACTGTCCGTTATAAGCGACGTCCGTTATAATAGTGTCCGTTATAATGAGGTTCTACTGTATTTTAAAATAAAAAAAATAATTAAGGAAAGGGGGAAAAAAATAGCCATAAATGATGAAAAAATCAAAAGTAAAAATGAAAAAAAATTCTTACAATTTTTTAAAGATTTTTAGAATCTTAAAATTGACGAATAAATAACATTAAAAATATAAAATTATAATTTTGTAAATTTTAAGGGATAAACACATATGTGTTTCTATTTTTTAAAACTCTTATTATTTTTTTCCTTCTATACATGCCTTTAAAGCTCAAAAAAAAAAAGAAAAAAAAATCAGGGGTGCAAAAAAACTTATTGTTTCTCTCAATACTTGGATTTTATGACTTACCTTGGGAGATATAAAACTATACCTTGAAATTGTGAATAAAAAGTCTCAAAAACTTTGTGAGGCAATCAAACAAACACATTTAGAACATTAAAGAAAAATAAAATTTGGTTATTTTGATATACGATCAAAACAGCAACATCATGCATAGTAATAATAATAATAATGAATTAATTGGATTAACTGAGATTCGTAAATGCTAAGGTTAAGAGCTCAAATTTCATTAAAACAACAAATAACTAAATAAAGTAGTAGAACTAAAGTTTTAAATTCGATATGATTAATTACAGAGCTAATTTGCTTAATATCTATCATATATTTTTTTTTTCGCTTTTTCTTCTAAAATGTTTCTTTTTCGTCGGAAAATGGTGCCTCAAAGGAAAAAATATATAACAAAAAACTCACTAATAAAAAATTAGTGAGAAAATTCATGTGCCACTAGTGCTCCGGCCCCAATGAATTTTTTTTAGGCATAAAAAAGTCAATCTGCGCATTTGAATTATTAATAATTAACAATGGGTGAGACCAAATTATTTACCAAGTGACATCCTGGAGCAGCTGCTTCACGCTCTTTAGAGATCATCAGCCAGGAGAAGTCACCAGTAAATAACAAGGTATCCGCACTGAAGCTAATATGAATGATCGTCGGAATCGCAGTGGTGCCTCAAAGGAAAAAATATACAATAATTTTTTCATATATATTAAATAAATTACTAACAGAAGAAGAAAGAGTAAACAAGTTATTAATAAGAAGAATGAATAAAGAAGACTACGAGATTATTATGAAATGGAACCACATGTAATACATTGGAAACAAACGTAAAGCCAAGGAAAGAAAAATAAAAAAATTGAGCAAAAAAGAAAATAATAAAGAAGAATCAAACTATATAATAAACCTTAGCCAAAGGAAATTGAGTAATAAGGAAAAAGAACTTTTGAACAAAGGCCTTGATTTTGTAGTAGAGAAAAATGAAAATTTGGACCTAAAAACCTTAGCCAAATTAAATGAAATGGCAGAGAATTTAGAAGATATTAAAAAAGAAAAATTCTTGGATGAAATAAACATATTTAAGAATGAATATAAGAACCCTTCCACAAATATAAAAAAAGAAGAAAATGAAATTTTAAGAAACATTGGAAATGATAAAGAAATTTATATTTCCAAATCGGACAAAAGCAACCATTTGGTTATTATGGACAGGAAAGAATACATTGATAAATTGGATATGATAGTACAAGATGAAGAACATTATGAAGAAATGAAGGATGATCCTACATTTAAACTATATGATAAAGTAAAAGAAGTTGTAAAAAATTTAAATGATAAAAAATCAATAAACTATACAAAAAAAGAAGAAATTCTAAAAGAAGCATGTAAGACACCAGTATTAGAAGGAAGAATAAAGACTCACAAGGAAGGAAACCCCATAAGACCAATTATAAATGCTTATGGATCCCCAATACATAACCTGGCTAGATTTGTTAGTAACATAATAAAAAACTTCAAACCACCAA
>JAFIDM010009631.1:359305078-359318854 GCA_023159025.1 Thereuonema tuberculata
CACCGGTATAATGTATCAATGTATGGGACACCTATGTAAATACAACCATGATGTGTTTGTCGAAATGTTAATCGAAAATTTTTTTTTTTTTATAGTTAAAATAACTGTCCGCTATTCGGAGTGGATAACATGGAATGTCCTATTGTAAGGGACTGGGACCCGCAATAATGTCCGCTAATTAGAGGTGTCCGCTATTCAGGGTGTCCGTTAAAGGAGGTAACACTGTACATTTGTTTATTGTTCCCTTGCCTATAGTTTGGCAAGAAAATAAAAGTTTACAGAAAAAAGACTGTATCAAATAATTAAATCTTAAATATCGATTTAAAGAGAACTTTAACTATTATCTAATGTCATTTAACTATGTATTATTTACTGAAAAGTTTTGCAGAGGTCAGTTTGGTAAAAAAGAATCAAAGAAGGATTAAACATTAGGTCGTTACAAATTGATTTTTTTTTTTTTTTTTTTTTTTTCATTTAGCTCTACGCTAACATTTTTCTTGTAAACCTAAATATTCTTAACTAATTGTAATATTTCCCAATAAAAAGTTGAACAATCTCATTCTGTAGCATCAGCGCCGGTAATAAGATAATGATTTTTCTTTTTTTTTACGATCTGATTCCTTTTAATTGACAATGTAAATGGCCGTCGTTAAGTGTTTGTGACGAAAGTTCGTTGACTTGTGACTGTAGGTTTCTGTTATTTCCGATTTAAAACTGTACACTTCTCTTCGCACCATACGAGTCAAGTGGTGAGTCAAGGTTGTTTATGTTGTTGTTTAGCGTCCGATGACGTCATAAGCGACTGGTGCGCATGATCAGAAGGGAGACTCGTCATCCCAGTTGAGAAACCCGGGTTGAAATTATTTATAGAAATTGAAATGAGACACAGGTAACATTATTTGTCACGCGTAATTTCTTTTGACATTTTGCAGCAGGATTACAAGGCTTAAATATAAATAATAATTTTAAATATAATGTTAACATTTAAATGATTTCATGTAGCCATATTTTACTGAATTTGTTGCAGCGTAGTCTATATTAAAATATCGCCAACAATAATTACACCAATTTTTTATATTTATAATAGTTTTATAAAATTGATTACATTTAACGGTATTGTAGTTTTTATTTTTCCAATTATAATTAACAAAAGTTAATTGTACTTAAAAAATTATCACTCAGAAAGTCAGAATAAAATTTGAAAGCAAAAAAAAATACAGTTTTGAGCAATTTGAAACTATTTATTAAAATAACTAAATGAATCTTTTTATAAAAAATTATAATTAATGATTTGTAGTTTTATTCATGTAATTAACTATCATTATTATTATTATTATTATTAGGAAAGAAAGTAAACATTTAATACGTTATAATTTGCCATTATTTGAAGATTTTTCTCTTGGCAATTGCATTAGAATGTAACACATTTAATAAAAAAAAAACTGTTTAATTTAATATATCTTAATTAAAATACACACACACAAAATCAACTTTTAAATAAAAGAAACCGCGTCTATTTTCTTTAGCTCACAGAATTAGTCAGTCCTAATTAAACTTCATCAGAATCGGCAACTGGAAGCTTTATTCATTATTTTTATTTGCACGATGGATTTTGATGAAATGTGATCGTGACTTTCTTATCAAAAGTTTGCCGAGCCATTAAAAATCTCATTAAACCATTATTCAGTAAAATTTGTTATGATAAAAGTTCCAGTCTTTTTGTGCAAAGAAGTGGAGTTACCGAAAATTGCGTCATTAAAACGAGTGCAAATTGTGGCGCAAATCAAAAATTGACTAACAAGATTTGGCGGTGTCAAAGGCTTCTGATTAGTCCAATGCGTCGTGACGTCGAGTTATCCTTATTGGGTGACGTCAGGCAGCTTTCGTCATTTAATGGCATTTGGTAAATATGGTTGTAGATCTACATTGTGGGGATATTGAATTGTAAGAGCACTGAGGTTTTTATATGCGTTAATTTGGGAAGATTTGGAAGGGAGGGGGGGGGCGAGAAAAAAGACGAAACTTCTCCATTTTTCTTTTTTTTTTTTTTTACATTTTCGTTTTTCTGAAATGAATACACTATTATTGTTATGATGTTACTGTGATACCACCAGTAAATCTGTTCCCAAAAATAAAAAAGAAAAACTAAATACATGTTATATAGACAAGTACTTTTTATTTTTATTCAACTGAAATACTTCATTATCATAGATAAAAATATTATCTATTAAGAGATCATTAAATATAAAATACATTGTAATAGATAATAATGAGGTGAGGGTGGGATACGGAAGCCTTGTGGGGAATATCTTTCCTGAATTCCAATCTTTTCTAAAAGCTCAAAAAATTGGATTCCATTACATACTAATATTACAGTAAAACCCCGCTAATCCGGCATCCGATAATCCGGCATATTCAATAATCCTACATCGGTCTAAGGTTTTTTTTTACACTGAATAAGCCTTACGGGCGCGGTCATCAGAGTTCGCGGGCAATCGGCTGAGGTCGGGCGTACTCGGCAGTGATGACAAATCTAATAAAGTAACTATACTGTACTGTATGTACTATATTAAAATATAATACTACATAAAAATGTATTTTGTTGTTTTGTTTTTAACATTTTCCATCACCACCGAAATCAGAGAAATCACAATAGAACACGGAAAAATGGCCTGATATCTATTAATAGCCCTTTTGACTCTATTTTAGCGGTATTTGCGCTATCCTCGCAATAACGGCTAGTTTTAGACGGCGCTCAGTGCCGGCATTTTCGGTAATCCGGCACTGCCGAAGTCCCGAACGTGCCGGATTAGCGAGTGTCTACTGTATACCGTGTAATTTCGTAATTAACTCTAAACTTGCTTCGAAAATTTTCCATTTAGCTAGTTATCAATAACATTAATACTTAATTAATAATATATAAAAACTATTGTTAGGATTTGTATTTTTAGGCAGCACTTGGACGATCGTTTACACTGGGCATGTAACTTCACATGTGAACTGTTGTTAATGATTCACAGACTAAGATTTCTGTCTGCAACTCATGGAAAAAATAAAAGAAAGAAATAAAGCTGCAAAATATGGAAAATAAAATGTTTGCAATAATTAATAATAGAAATAAAACATTCGAACCAAGGCCGGCGCTACCATTAGGCCAACTAGGCAGCTGTCAAGGGCTTAGTTTCATACAAATTAGTTGTTTAATGAAAAAAAAAAATTATAAAAGAAAAATATAATAGTTCATTGGTCATTAATTTAATAGTTCATTGTTAGTTGTCAATTTTTTTTTAAAGATTGGGGGGGGGGGATGCAAGTGGCTAGTCTTGCCTAGGGCGCAAAATAGTCTTGGCTGGTCCTGATTCCAGCAAACGTTCAAAAAAAGTTGGTAATCAATTATCTAATACTTCCTATTTATTGATTGGCTCGAACATTATTGCGAACATTATAATTTTATGTAGGTTTTCTTTTTTCATAAGAGTATTTTATTGAAATTTTCCAAGAAAAAGAAAATTTGATGAACAAGTTGAGCCATTTTTCATGAATAACTTTCTTTGTGATTTAGAACCATAATTTTTGAGGGTGGAGTTAATTTCGCAGAACGCAAATCTACATTTGACCTTTCACTTCTCAAACGAACAGATAGATGGCGCAACCAGTCTTCTCAGTAAAATCTAAGTGGAGAAAAAAAATCAGGTGAACAAATCATTTCATATGTAGTAGATTCAGACAATTCTTAATAGGTTCTTTCTTGATTTCATTTTTATTAATAAAACATAAATACTTAAATTACATAAAAAAACAACCAAATACTCAAAACTGATTATTAAAATATTAGATAAGCTCTTTGGTTTCTCCCAAAATGAGTAACTTTTTGATATTTTTACGGAAAATATTTATTTGTTTTGAAATGAATGACAATAAAAAAATAAAAAATTGAAAATTAAAATAATACATGTGTAAATTAAACTTTTTTGTTTTTATTTCAGAGAAGCTAAACTAATTAAGTAAATCAAGACAGTTAAAGAAAAATAATCTATTAAAATAAGTTTAACTAAATATCTGCAAATTTTATGCAAGCACTAAAATACTTTTTTTTTTCTGTCTCGGTATTTTTTTAAATAATATATAATTTTAAAGAACGATCATAAGAACAAATGTGGAAGCTCCAAGATTTAAACAATAAAAATAAAAAAAAAAAAATTGGGGGGGGGGGGGATTCATGAGCTACTCACTAACTAGCTTTTAATGTATATTTTTGTAACTCAATAAAAATAAAGTAAAAAAAAAGCGCAATCATTAATCCATAAAATTAACTATTTATACTTGTACTTACCATTTAATTGTTGAATAGTTTTGGAGATTTCATTTACTTGGAAAAAAAAAATTCTTAATATGTAAATAAATCTGAAGAAAGTTAAGTCCTACATGTTATATACAAAGCTACGAGAAACAAATTTGATGATTATTCAATAAAATTTATTAAAATGCTTTTAAAACAAATTTCTTGACTGCTATTATGAAAAATGAACCAATCAATCCTTTCATATTATATAAAAAAGATTTATTACAAGTATTTTTTTTTTATTAAGCTACTGCAGGAATTTTGAAAATAACTTATAATTAAAATTAAGTGATTACATAGAATTAAAGATGTAAACTCAGTTAAAGATACCTTCAATTTATCCTCATTAGCAATTAACAAGAAAATTAAATAAATTAAAAAGAAATAATTATCAGAAAGCTGAACTAATGTGTTTGTCGACTGTCATAACAATATAACCTAAGACATATCTCATCATTTTTTTTTTTTTGTGAATTGATATTACATTATTGTTATATTGATAAACTCATAAGTTAAAGATTATTTAAACTTTACCTATTTTTTTTAGATAATCTATTGCTGCACATTTTTGAATTTCCTCAACTGCAAATCCAATAGGCCTTTTACAACCCACATCGATGAATTGCAATTTGAATGTTTTAAAAAATTAATTCAAATCCGTTGTTTTTAATTTCATAAGACTAGTGAAGCCATCTATTGAGTAAACCTGTAAGTACGAAGCCAACTTTCTTTTTCAACAGTTGAATAGGATTGGTAAAACTATTTCAAAATCCAAATGCAACCATCAGTCTTTCTGCTGAATCGTCAGTTGCTTCACTGTCATGTTTTTCATTAGTATTCTCTGCTTTAGTCTAGAAGGTACAGAAAAACCTTTGGAGGTCGTGAGGCAGATTAAGAAATATAATACGGTTTTGCTGCTTGATAAAAAATTTGAAATTTTTGTTAGGGAGAATTATTGATATGTATATAATGTATTTAGGCGTAACACCTTTTATCACTTACCTAGGAAAGATCGAGCTTTCATATTAGTTATCTGACAACAAAAGCTAGCAACTACTTTTACCTGACCTCCTACACAGTATTAAAACGCTACTTTCAATGGTAGCGTTTTGTTTGTTTTTTTCTTTGTTTCTTAATCGAACATAGCACAACAGAATTTTCAGTGATACCTCGTATTTTATATTCTGTATCAAATAATATCCTATCACGAAGAAATCTCCTTTTGTTTGTTAAAGGACTTCATCACACTACAATACAATACCCTTAATACAATGTTACAGATTGTTGTAAGACATAATTACTCCTGATCATTACAAAATTTTGTTAAACTATTTTAAGTGTGTAATTCTTCATCAAGTGCGGTCTCCGAATCACTTAACAGAATAATAGACAGTAATATTTGGCATTTTGGTGTAACCCCTTGTGATGGTGTCACCCGGTGTGGTCCGCACCCTCCCCCCAGTGACGCCTCTGCTCCGAATTCAGGAGTTCCATAGAATATCCTGGGAAAAGAGACGGAGGAGGTTTGCCGTTCTCAGGAAGCCATTATGAAAATGACGTCAGACCCGAAAAGAAAGTGAAGAAGATGCTGACAAATACAGGAAGGGAAATGAAACATCCATGCCACTGCCGGAATTCGAACCCAGGTTCCGATACATCTGCCTCGTGGGAGGCCGCAGCCTAAACCACTAACCATGCCGGAACGGCAAGTGTGTAATTACAATATTTAATATTTAAATTGTTAAATGTTACTTCTGCAAAACAGTATTATCTAAATTAATGATAATAATAATTAAGATAATTACTGAATACCTAGAATTGTTTATTAACCAAATTGTAAAATTACAATTAAAGAAATATGTAATTGCGTAGGAATTATGAGAAACAAAGTGTTTTACAAATAGCACACTTTTATATTATATGTATATTACCCTTAATACTTTTATATTACTTCAATACAATATTATAGATCGTTGTAATGCATAATTACTGCTGGTAACTCTACAAAATATTGTTAAATATTTTTAAATGGTAATTACTGAAATAATAATATCTAAATCTTTAAATATTACTCTTACAAAACAGTATTATTTAAATCAATTATGATATTTAACAGAATTACTGAGTAATTATTTCATAATTGTTTATAAATTATTCTTCTTTGTTGACAAATTTTATTTTCATAATTGATCAAAATTAAAACAAGATTTACCAAAACTAAATTTGCCCGGACTGTTGATAATTCAGTAAAATGTCTTTAGTTAGCAATTAATTTAATATTCTCTAATGATAAAAGTAATAAAATTAGTAGTTTGATATTCAGATTAAATTATTAAGTCTCACCCATTGTTGTTTAATTATAATTAATAAATTACAATTAACCTCAAAAAAAAAAAAAAAAAAAACTGTTAAAAGATCAAACAGGTTTTTAACTTAATTGTAATATTTAATGAAAATATATAGGGATTGTTTTCACTTTGAGAAAATACTTTTAGAAAAGTGGATATTAAAAAATAAGTGATTCTTGTTAAAGACAATAAAGTATTTTCTTTTGTATAAATTACTTTTTTATTTTTTTTTTTTTTTCAATTTGCACTTCCTAGAATGAAAGGTATTTGTCTAATTGCCATTATATTGATCATTCAAATTACCTAGAGTTCAGTGGCTTAGAATATAAAAATGACTGTTGATTTTATTTATTTACTTTTAACCTTTTTATTCAGAGTTCATTGAAATAGTGACTATCAAGTATCTGGTCATAACATTTGTAATAGAGCTTATTTTGCATGAACGATCAAAGCAAATTTTGAACAAGAAACTTTGGAATGAATTTTTAATCGAAATTCATGTATTCGCCTTCCATTTGTCTAAATCGCTGAAACTAAAAAAACATTCAAGAACTTTTTACTTCTCTCCCCTTCCGAAATTACGAAGACGACGTGTTATCTGTTGTTGTTGTTTTGTTTTTCTTCTTTTTTTGGTTGTTGCTGGCCAGTTCCCTATAACCTGGCCCTCCCCGAAATAAAAACCTTTATGCGCCCCTGACCCAATAAGCTGAAACTTAAGTGTCAGAAGGGTTATTAAAAACCCTAGGATTTTGATGCGAAATTGAACCAAAGGTTAAAAAATAATCAATATTCCTTCACTTAAGTACAATAAAATCAACAACTAATGTTACTTGCAAGGTCTCACTTCAACTCCTAAACCATAAATTACGAAAAATTATTAATACTTTTAGTATTTTATTTTCAGATCCTTAAATATCAGTTGGTCTCTTGAATCAACAGCAAAGTCTGGGCCTTGGAGTGAAGTCATTTATTTATTTAAGACCATCTATTGGCTGCCTGATAAGTTTTCCTCAATGTCTCACTTTTTTTAAAAAGTAAAATTCACCCTTTTTTTATTGAATTGAATCAGAACTGAATAAGTTAAAGTGATATAAAAATAATCATACATTCTTTCGATTCTGAATTCCATTGAAAATTCATACTTTATTTATAATCAAGAAATCAAAAATCTATTCCTCGAACTATTGATCATTGTAAGTGATAAGAAAGTTGATCTTAGCTTCTCTCCTTTCTTCGCTTTAAACGACACCATTTCTTGAAAATGGTCGAATGAATCAAGAATTATGGTTTCTTTGAAGAATCCAAGAATGGTTGTCACCAAAACACCTTTTAAAGGGAAGAAGAGAAAGTTTCTTTCGGATGTGACGTCATCTGATGTAAATTCTTCCGTTTCCGAGTCTGATCTTCCCCTTGGTGATTGTTTCAGGCCTAAATTTTAGAAATAGTATATATCCACGATTTCGTACAAATTTAATATATAGATACGGTAATAGAGGTTTATAATTACAGTAATATTTAGAAATATTCAACAGTAACAGGTATAAATAATAAAATAAAAACATAAAAGGTATTCATAAAGAATAAGTGAATGTCAAATACTCGAAAAATACTAGTTTGTTTACTTTTGATTTAACAAACATGTTTTTAATTATAAAATTACTTCTAATCTACGTAAATTTATATACTGGGTGCATGAACTCAAATCACTCAATACACTTATCATTTGGTAAACAAAAAAAGGTCAAAAATCCCAACATGAATTGAAACTTATCAAAAACTATTAAATGTAGAATCAACTAATTTTAGATTTCAAATAATGCTTAAGGAAAGTTTTCCATTATCTTTACTTTAAAATCTAATGTGAGATTTAAATTTGTATAGATTTGAAAACCACATATACAGTCTATATAGTAATTGTCTTCAAGTTAATTGAACAAGGTCAAACTAATTGAAACATAATAAAAGTTAAATTATTAAATTCAATACAAGTAAAAATACTTACTTTATCCCATACGCTAAAACAAATTAAACAGCATAAAGGAATTAACGCAGCTTTTTGAAATTAATTATTCCTTACGTAAACAAAAGATGAACACATATGCAAAAGTTCATTATCTTATCATGTGTTCAGCTTTTGAATTATTACTTGATAGCACACTGAAGTTATCTGTAATTCGAGGTCAACTTTAGGGGAACTGTCAGTCTTTAACAAAAGCGTTGATATCGACATCAACACAATTTTGGACTACATTCATTATTTTGTTCATGAAAAAAAAAATTTAATATCATCCGGTCGCTTATTCTGAAAACGTTAATCTGAAGTGGATTTATAATAACTTTTGAATTGATTCGTAAGCATTTAACTTCTTCCACCAGTTTTAATACAATAATGTTTTCTTTATGTCTGCAGCTAAATACATCACAATCTGTTCCCTCCCTAACATAGAATTTTCTGATAAAAAAATTAAATTTATAAGCAATTAAATTTTGTAAATAAATAGAGTCTCTGTGATCTTAAAAAGTTGCCTTTCGGTTATTCCTAAAGCATTTGCTTTGGAAATTTCTTTATACTCAATAAGTAAGTATCAATACTTTCACTCAAATTAGACACACTTATTTCCATGGGGCCATTGCACTTCGACAATGAATAAGTACGAATTGTTTCAGCCTCGTTTCCGGTAATTTTTTCTTTCTTTTTTTTACCTGGGGAAATACCTTTTTCATCAGCAAGAAAACGTCCGTTGAATAAATTTTACCTACGGTGGACACTGAAAGAAATAAGTTTTAGTCTGCGAGGGCAGACACATGGTCTCGGCGTCGCCTCTTTGTTGTTGTTGTTGTCGTTGGGCGCTAATTCCAGAAACTGCCTTGAATAATCTGACCTGGAAAAGTGAATCACAAGGACGTTCCTCCGAATCCGCACAGGAGCGGTTTCTCAAGTGTCGGGATGCCAAAATAGTTCCTCAGTCAATTTCGAAATTGTTTTTAAACAGCAAAGCTGTGGCCAACTGCGACAAAGACGTGTGCAAATGTCCACTGATTATGAATTGCTTGTCTTAGTGGATATCAGGAACTTCGAAAATGTAGAAAAATACAATAAAAACAATAACGAGGACCCATTTAGAAAGAAAATAGCTTTTTTTTTTTTTAACTAATATTTTTTTTAAATTATATTTTAAACATTACAGTAATCCTTTGGATTTTAAAATTTTATTATTTAAAATAAAATTGAAAATGTATTCCCAATATCAAAATAAGCAAAATTACTTGGTTCGTCCACTCCTTTACTGCAGAACTTGAAGAAATTAACTTAAAGCATAAAAGATTTTTTTTTTTTTTTTTTGTTTGTTTGTTTGTTTACGATGTAAAAAGATATTAGATTACTGTTTCTTATTTATTCTACAAAACGAAAATCCTAAATGAAACAGAATACCAGAAGGAAAAACTACAGATAGAATTTTTCAATGTTTTGCTTTTACTGATAGCAGAAACAATATAAAGTTATATTTTCGAAGTTGAAAGTAAACTTTCACTCGAAATATAAAATTTTCTTTGTTCTCTTCTAGAATTTTTATCTATCTATTAAGACAATCGATAGATAGATGGAGAGATAGACACATAATTACTGAACAAAAAATATATAATAATCAGTGACATAATTGTATAACCCGAGGGTCCACATGCAAATCTGAGGTCCTCATGTTTTCTAAATTCTTTCTTTCGTTTTTTTTTTTGTCGTACACGTGTTTATCAGTTTAAGTTATATATAATTTTTATCAGTAATGGTTATGATTACCGTTAAATTTGTATTTTATCGTCAGGACCTCCTTGATCCCGGGCCCAGGCGCACGTGATAGATCTATATTATTATGTCACTTCTCCTAATGTATTTTATTGAATAATGTATATAATTCATTCGAATTCAGTTTCTGTTTTAACGATTACTCATTTGGTATTTAATATATGTAAACTTATTTTGTTTAATTTCTTATTTTCTTTGATAGGTCACCTGGTGTGTGTGTGTGTGTGGTCGGTTCGCACCGAAGTGCGAGCTTCGTTGCCGAAGCATCCGTGCTCCAGGGAGCGCGGTACCACTAATAAACTAGGTCAATTCAATTAAGCGACCTTTGTGAAACACTGGAACTAGTTCGGATTTATAACTACAAGATAAGATCTTTCAAAGAACATTCATAATTAATAACTTACTATTCTAAATTTTCGACCAAAAACGCTCTTTATTGCTTTTTTTTTTTTTATAGAATCATTAGGTATTAATAAGTTAATCGATCTAGTCTTGTTTTTCCGGAAAAATAGTTTAAGTTTCCATTTAAAAAAAAAAAAAAAAAAATCAAATCACATTCTTAAAATAGAGAGTGGCAGTGTTGTGGAACTTATGTTAACTTGCATTTTCCCAGCATTCGTACCTATTTTATTTGAATCCATTTGAAATGATATGTTGGCTATTTGTGGAGGACTTTGTGAGATTACGTCTCTCTGCCACACAGGAAGCATAACTTTGAAAATATATTTTAGACTAAATTCATTCTTTGGGTTGTAACATTTAGAGGAAAGATTAGAATTCAAAAGCTTCAAAACGCAGTTTGAAATCACTGTACGTATTTCCGACCATTCTTCCTTTTGTGAGCTGAACTTTTAAAGATAAGCTACCAAGTAGGCTTCAGTGCATTTGGAGTAAATTGAATTCATATGAAACAGCTTTGGTGAATCGTATCTAATCTTAGCTGTTTCTCGCTCCCGTAATCACTCATCACCAGTATTTCTGTTACATCAGCACACTTTATTCTAGGGAAGAGATACTGAGGTGCTTTCCCGTTGCCTTCCTCAGGAAGCCGTTATGGCCTGGCTTCAGACCTGAAGAAAGTGAAGAAGAGGCTGACAAATACAGGAAATGAAATTGAAACAATTATACCGCTGCCGGGATTCGAACCCACAATTCCCCGGATTCCGACACATCTGTCTAGTGGGAGACCGCCAGGTCCCCCACATCAAATGCAATATCGGGCCTTTCCCCCCTCCCCGCATGTTATGAACAAAATCCCCCTCCCCCCCAAAAAAAAGGGAATCTCTAAATCAACAAACAAACAAAAAGGGAATCTCCAAATCGACCCTTTGGATCTCAGCCCGGGCCCCGGTGCCGAGGGACCAACTAACCTCCCCTTGTGGGGGCCCTGCAGCCTAGACCACTAGGATATGCCGGAACGGCCCATAATCACTATATGTCAAAAAAATGAATGCAATCGGCTACAGTTTCTAATCAAAACAGATCTTATGTAAAAATACAACTTTTTTGGATATTGGAATTGGACGTAAAGAAATATTAAATTTCTCCTGATGCAAATGATAATTATAATATCAGAAAACTTTTAACATCGTAGAAGTCTACGATGTTAAAAGGAACATTCAAAGAGGCTCAAATCACAATTACGAGGAATGGCAAAATGTATGTATCCTATAGATTTACAGAAATAAAGATAAATGAAATCTTATGAAATTTAAATCATCAGTTAATTAAACTTGAAAGTTAAGATTTTATAATTTTAAAGCAAAAGTGATGAATAAAATAGAAAAGATAAAGGAGGCACAGCTGACATTTCTCTACAGTAATTCAGACACAAAAAAGAAAGGATATTTAATTTAAATTTATAAATTGGAATAGTTATTTGAATTAATATAATTAATGTATGTTTATCTGATGTATTATCTGATAACGTATTTCTTCATATTTTTAAAAATATGGTTATTGGAATATTTCTAATCTTCCAGGAAATTATAATTGTTGAATCTAATCTATTGTAATAAAAGGATCTTGCAACAGAAAAGTGAAATAATAACAATATTGCTAAATTAGATTTTAATTATGAAAAATACCAAAAGAAGTCTGAGTATCCGTTCCTGTTTCAATGAAGATACTTTTTTAAAAGTAAATAAAAGGCTAAGCGATCTTTAAGAAAACAAAAGAAAAATCACACATTCATAGATGGGTATACAAAGTTTGAAGTGGGTCGAGTAGCCTAGTCCGGTTTTCTGGCGACTGGGAGAGCCCGGGTTCAATTCCCGATGGTGATCGGGGATTTATTCAGTCTAAGTGAACTTAATAAGGACAATTTAAATAAATGACACATCTTGATAAAACTCCTTAAAACATCCATTTAATCGTGATATTTCGTCTTCTCTTTTATCAAGATGTTTCATTTATTTAATATGAAGTTTTTAGAGTTTTTTTGAAATCTAGTAAGTATTTTATCAGGAGCAATTCGTTATACAATGAATTCCATACAACATATCAAGACGAACTATGGCAAACAAGCGTATGCTCTTTTAAAAAGTCATCAAAAATGTATTAATGATATTGCAAAATGGGAATCTCGCCATTTATTGTATTTACAAAAGATCTTTGTTACTATTTATTATTCAAAAGTCTTGTCGCTATTTATTATTTAAATGGAATTTTAATGTAATACGAATTCTAGAGGACAAGTAATGTAGTTTTTCTATTCTCATTCGTCCGATGAAGACGAAATATCACAATTAAATGGATGTTTTAAGGAGTTTTATCAAGATGGTCATTTATTTAATAAGAAGTTTTTGAGTTTTTAAGGACAATTTAACTTAAAAAGGGAATCTGTGGGACAGCATCTTAAGTTTTCCTATTTTCTTCTTACTGTCAACATTTATTTTGTAGGAAAACAACTGAGTGACCAAATGGAGGCGAAACTTTTATTTATTTGGAATGTGATTTAATTTTGGCTAATCAGTTATTAATAGGAAGAAAAGATCTTCTATCACAAACATAGTTGATTATAGACACAAATGTACTTTGATTTTCTTTTTCTATTTATTTTCATCATTAAGAAACGTATTACGTAGCTGTCCTACATTTCATCATTAGCAATTTTTATAAGTAACATCACTGATTCACATAACGATATTTACGTCCCCATTCCATAATGTTACATTCAAAATACAAATACTTACATCTTAAGATGAAACGTTGTTTTTATGAACAATGCCACCGTATTATTTTTAGCTTTATTTCGTTGTTGTTCTGTAAATAAAGCCTGAAAC
>JAFIDM010009631.1:359319254-359332678 GCA_023159025.1 Thereuonema tuberculata
ACATTAGTAATTTTGACCAACCTTTTATCATTTGGGATATTTATCTATCGTTTAGTATTTATACCAATCTCCCAACCTATAGAAAACAAAAAATAATTAAAAAATCAATAAAATCTAAGCAATTAACAGCTATAAAATTAATAAAAAATCAATTTCTATATCAAATAAATATTGATTAATATTTATTAATTAATAAATATTTTTTATAGCTTCCTTAACTTCTCAAGATTCATTATATTAACAATTTTTTTTAAAAGTTTTTATTCATTACATCAATATTTTTTCTATTACGAGATAACTTCTATGCAAAGAATTTATTTCTAATTTATTTATTTTCTGATTTGACCTCAAAATCAGATTTCGTTCAATTGAAATTTTCGTTCGTTATTTTCAATTGTATATAATTGTAATAAATATTACTTTGTCAGTAATAAATTAAGGTTGTCTTCAAGGAATAACAAAAATTCGTTGCTGCTGATGCTCCATTATTTTGATGGTTATTTGATTAGCTAAAAAAAAAAATATATTTTTAAACTACAACAACTCATTACAAGAAAACGAAATTTTGATTTGGCATTGTTGTATATGTTGGACTTAAAAAGAAACGTTTGTAAATTTATTATTTACAGTTATTTTGATTTAATAATTAAAATAATAGAAAATATATTTATTTTTAAATTACAAGAGCTTTTTCTGAGTAACTTCTTCTAGAGGTCCCTTTTGTTATTTTGTGAATTAAAACAATCTCTTTTTCTATTTCTATTCCAGGTTTGCTTTGGCTTCAGATTAGAGTATTTCATTTTTTTATTTATTTATTATTTTTATTACTTTAAGTTAGTAGAGCATTGTTACTGCAGTTACATTGGTGTAATTTAATTTTTTTTAAATACTTTATTATAAGCATTTTCTGACGCTAAATATCTTGAATGGCCACACATAAGTTGTTTTTTTTTTTCTCTCATTCAAAAAAATTCCACTTTCCACATACTTAGATTCAGTATTTTTTTTCTGAAGGTATGTCACTAGCTTTTATTTTTCATTCTGACGTTTTTTAAAAAATAGTCACACTTACAAACAGATAGACGGACAGACAAATGAAAATATCTTCTTTTCCAAACATTCAACATGTTTTTTTCCTTTGTAATAATTTCTTTTTTCTCTAAAAAAAAATTAACTCTCCATCATTGAAGAGGAATTTTTATCTATTCGATTGTTCCTCAAAAAATTAGTAAGAATGAGTGAGAATTAACAGCTGAGAAATAAATCGTGTTAATTAATAGCTGACAGTTTCTGGTATCATTCAAATTTCAATATTTTTCTAACTAGTAATTTTGACAAAGGGTATAATACAATTCTACTGTATGTAAAATATGAGGAAACAGTGACTTCTGCCTAAATTAATGACAAAGACCTTTTGCGCACAAATGATCAGATACTTATATAGCATTTTATTTCGGATTGGACTAAATGTTAGGGAGCATAATAGTCAAAAAAAAAAAAGGAAGAAAGTCGTTTTTGAAAATTTCGGGGGAGACCAAGATCCTCTTAAACGGCCATTCAACCAAAAAAAGAAACCCGAAAGACAATTGGTCTATTCTAGACATTTCGAAATTTCGGGCGAGGATGCCAGTGTCCCTCGACCTTCCTTCCTTTATTCGTCTATGCAAAAGAGCTGTTTTTTTTGTTTTTTTTTTGGCATTGATCAGTCAGGATTAATAAATCTGGGTCTACTATAAAATACGATACTGGGCTAATTGGTGACGTAGATAACTCAGAGATAAAAGCTATCACTTGTGTGCATAAAGATATCTTGTTTGCTAATGTTTAATGTAAAATGTTTATGTTTTAATGACTACAGGCTTCCATTTCATTCATTTGTATTAAAAGCTGACGTAGGAATTGCTTCACTTTCCGAGTGAATTTATTCTGTTCCTTATTTTGGGAACTTCTTCGTCTTTCTTGAGAAATAACATCAATGTTGGCCAAAGCAAGTTTCACAATGTTTTCTTACATCACAAAATACACGTCAATATTCTCCGTGTTCATTGTGAAAAATCAACATTTTTATCTCTTGATTAATGATTATAGAACTTGTTTAAGTTAGTTGAGGTAAACAAATAAAATTCTTTTCTGTTCTTTGTTGTGTTTAATATACTCATGTATTTTCCTAATATTTTTTTAACTCTTTATTCATTCTCTTATCATAATTTATATGGAAACAGAAATGGAATGATTATTTTCTGATTCATGCATCCTTCGGCAGGTGTTTTATGATAGCTAAATAAATATTGTGAATTACAATAAATACCTATTTTTAGTCGAATAATAAACAGCAGTCAATTTCGATCTTTAAAATAACATAAATTTATTAAAATATATATATATTACAAATCTGTTAGAAAAGTTTTTCTCGAAAAATTGAAAATATCGTTTTCTCACAGTATACAGGATGATTCAAAATTCCCTGTACAAACTTTAAAGGTAAGTAAGGAATACAAAACAAACCGTATTCATAGTGGAGCGTATGTCCGCAAACGCCACCCGAATATGCTAGCAGGTTCAGAAAAAAAATACAACAAGTAAGGTAGATAACATGTTTAGTAGCCCTACGTTTACAATATGACATTAAGGTGTACAATCATGTTTCTTTCCGTCGAATGATCCAGTTTCACACAATCTCTGCTGCAAACGCACAGACATTTAATGATTGGGCAAATGTCTGTTGGGGAACCGTTCACGATACAATCGTACAGCGGCTCATCCGTTTCCATTCGCTACCCCATAGGGTTAGGTGCATATCTCCCCTCTCAGCGTTAGCGATACATCCTACTCGTACAAAGTCAACGTCTAAAGTAGCCCGCACACGAGGGAGCTTTTGGCCGAGTTGCATGTGCAACTTGATGCCTAGAGCGGTTTTTTGAGCTGCATGGGCCAAGTTGCATGGAAGTTGCATGGAAAAAAAGCTTCACAGAACGGCGGTGCACCACGGAAAGTTGCATGGAATTACCCAATCACAGTGCAGCATTTTTATACGTCAGGCGTGACGTCATGCTCAAGGAAGAAACATGGCGTCGAAACATTTTTCCTTCGCTTGAGATGGGCGAATCGCGAATACAGCAAAAATATCAGAT
Source organism: Thereuonema tuberculata (assembly GCA_023159025.1). Lineage (NCBI taxonomy): Eukaryota > Metazoa > Arthropoda > Chilopoda > Scutigeromorpha > Scutigeridae > Thereuonema > Thereuonema tuberculata. Next base: position 359,322,386 of record JAFIDM010009631.1, read on the forward strand.
TATTTCGAGTTTCTTTCACACATAAATACAGTTTATATGTAAATGCAGTAATTTAATGCGGCAGAATGTATCAGAACGTTTCAAAAACCTAGTTTTTTTGAATATTTCACATCGCAAGCAGAGTTTCGCTCATTCACCATTTCCGGAAACTGCCACATGACGTCATTGTTTCAGTGAGCAATGGATTATTATTGGCTGTTGGTCGTTGTTATTCGTGAATCGCATTATTGCCATCAACTGCGATTACATACCGGCTAATAATATTATAAAAATATTTCTCATATGTTTAAAATAAATCACAAATATTTAGTTTTGGAACGATATCACAGCAGTATCCTTGACGTCATGTCCAGTGATGTCATTCAAATTCGTAGTGTGCTTCGTTTGTTGTCCGCACGGCGGCGCTAACAATGTTGCATCGTTTGCGCACTGATAGTCGCATGCAGCTTTTTCTGTGCACCTCAATTTCCTCGAGTTGCACAGAAAAAGCTCCCTCGTGTGCGGGTAGCTTAATGACGATAGTTCACAACCAACTAATGTGCTGCCTAACATCGCCCTCTAGCGCATTTGGGTGGTGTTTGCAGACATATGTTCCATTGTGAATATGATTTGTTTTTGAATTCCTGACCTATCTTTAAAGTTTGTACAGGGAATTTTGAATCATCCTGTATAATAGTATATCATACATCCTCAATCATAATAATATATATTATTAAGAATTTTATTGAACTTAAATGTTTAAAATAGTAACATCAATTACCTTGATTCTTATTCAATTCATATTAATAATTTAGTTTTCCTCCATATGTGAAAAAAAAAATATTGTTTCAAATCGTTCGTCACTCGTCGTACAAAACTCTAAATAAAAATATTGTGAGTCGTTACATACAACATATTCTAATTTGATTAAATGGCACGTTTTTAGAAAGTCGAACCCCTACATCCACATCGTGGGATATGGTAAATAAAAAAGTAATGGCTCACTTATCAGCTGATGTAAAGTGGGAACATTGTGTCTCAGGACCACAAACTGTGAAGGCCTGATGAGAACCTTTAACTTTTAGGCTAATATGGGCTCTGGTGAACCATCGCAGGGCTGGTATGGTGGATTTCTAAAGGACCAGGAGTACTTTAAGAATGATACTGGAATGATTTTACATAGAAGACGAACTGGCGTTTGAAGATAGGAACATGGAATTTAACCTCTTCTCTAACAGGAAGAGATAAAAATTGTAGAAGAGATGGAAATATATAAAATCTCCAAATTAAGAAGGCAAAGAATAAAATCGGAACAGTGTATTGAGAGGAAAGGAAATTAGAGAAATAAGAAAAAGGGCTGTAAGACAGAAGGTAGAAGAAAAATCAGATTAAATAGAGCAAAAAGAAAATGAAACTGCGAATATTAAATCATAAAGGAAAACAATTGCGCTGAGAAGAATTACAGAACTCGAATTCACAAGAATCCCAATCCAAGGATCTCAATTCCATACTTTTAGATATTGCTCCAATCATTAGGAAACCAGAAAAATTTGATTTCAATATCTCATTTAAAGTTGCTTGCTTGCTTAGCATCCGATTCGAATAAAGTTTATCACGTTAAACTGTTAAAGTACTAATAATACAAAAAAAAAAAGATTCCAGAATTTGAACCATTGGATCATTTCTATCTTTTCTGTAACAGTTTCTATGCAATGAATATTTTGCCATATTGTCATATGTAATATATCCGACATCACATTGTAGCAGATACATTGCTCTTTGAGTTAAACACAACTTAAATTATTTTATAACTGTTCCATACTTCCTTTGTAGGTCTTTTCTCCTACAATATGTTTTGTGATAAAAAATCTTCATTATCTCAAAATTAAAATGTAATAATTTACATTTTTATTATGAAAAAGCAAATTTTCAAGGGAATGTCGTTCCCCCTTTCTCAAGCCTATTTACAATGAGTTAGCGAAATTTTTTTGAACAATTAAAATATTACATGATGTTATATGTCTTACATATACAGTTTGTTAATAATAATGTCACAGCTTTCTATTATTAGACAATTTCTTAAAAAACTTTCTATTTGTTAATAATTGCTAATTCTTCTATTGTGACCTTATTATTGCAATTTTTACACAGCTTCTCAATAAAAACTTTTGCTATTCTTACAAAGTATTCGTTCACTTCAAGTCCTTCACTCCTATAGTCCTATTGATATTTCCTTCTTTCGTGTTTCGAATGTACACGCTTTCAATCATTTTTCGTGTTTTTGTTTCTTTCTCCACACATAAAATTTTAATTTCACTATTAACGCAGTGCGTTTTTTCTTACAATGTTCAGCAAACTCTGACTTATCTATTAATTGGTTTTCTATGTAGTAGCCGTGTTCTATCATACGTTCCTTTACCGTTCTTTTACTTTCTCCAAGATAGAACAATTTACAATTCAAACATTCTATCTTGTACACCAGTGGTTCCCAACCTTTTTCAGCTGGCGACCCACCTTTCCTTATCGTTTTTCAGCTGGCGACTCACCTTTCCTTATCGGAATACCTCCACATATATAGGAATAGAAGAATACAGAATAAAACCATATTTGTATCGTATCCCTTCCTTATATATGATCGATTTTCGATTTTTCTGATCTTTTCTGATGGTTTATTCGATGGTATCTGATAGTCTTAGGATCAAGTCGCGACCCACCTGTAACCCTTCGCGACCCACCGGTTGGGAACCGCTGTTGTACACTATTCCCATCTCATGTTTTTTATCACTTCGATTCAGTTTACTACATAAGATATTTTTTATTTTATTTCTGTACTCAAAACCAATTCTAAAATTGAACCTTTTACAAATTTCTTTTAGTTGCAAGCTGTTTTTGTTCAAGTAAGGAATAAAAAATCGTTTAAGTAAGGAATAAGAAATATCTACGTTTTTTCCTTCTCCCCATTCTATCATATTTTTCTTTTATATATATAAGGTTTTCTTTATTTAAACTCTAATCATAAGTATCACAGTTATGGAAATGAATTTTCTTTTTCTGACTGAATGAATGAATTTATTCCGATTTAATTTGTTTGTGTTGATTTTCTGCCCAAATCGGGATTCCAAAGAGGAAAAAAAGTCCTTCTTTTTTATGTACTGAATCTGCTCACCTTACATTTTGGCCTTAAGTTATTAAAGTTGAAAATGGAAAACATTAGCTGACAATCAAGGGCAAGTGACTAAGTCATGTGACAAAATAAGAGGGGGAAAAAAAGTCTTTTACTGAAAATAATTTAAATTCAAAAAGAAGCGTATTTAAAATCTTTTTCAAAACAGTAATCGAAAAGAACAAGACAGTTTGACTAAAAATAAAAAACAAAACAAAAAAAAAAAGAAACCCAAAAATTTCACTGCATTTTTTTAACATTATTCTTTTCTTGTGTCTCCTTCTGGAAAGTGCTAAGTTTGCGATTCTGGAAGATTCCCAAAATATAACAGTCTAAGGAATTGTCATTTATAAATTAAAAGAGAAGAAATAACAACTTTGTCTACCACACATGATGTTTGCCAATCTATCACTGTAATGACCTCGTTCAATGCCGAATATGGTCATCCCCAATGACGTCATTTGTCTGTGGTCACCGCCTTGGGTGCTGAAATAGCCTTCCTGGGTTTTATCTGTTTCTTGAGTTAATTTGATTTATTTGTTTCTAATTGAATTTCCCTGAAAACAATCAGAAGATCTTTGGTTATTACTGAAACCCTGTCTAATTGTCAAGTACGCTTCTTGATTTAAGAATTCTATTTTAAAGATGGGAATAGCTTAAGATTGTAGAAAAAAAGCATTAACTTTTCAATGTACTTTCAGGGATCATATACAAAAAAAAAAAAAAAAAAAAAAAATCCGACACCTGTATTAAAAAAAAACAAAAAATTAACTGTTCCTAAACTTTTTTATCGTAATTAATTTAAACAATATGTTCTTAAAAATAATATATTTATATTTTTGATAAACTAGTGATATATTTTTGATAAATTATATATTTTGTGCTTTTGTTTTTCAAAAGCAATATTTTTTTTTTGTTATACTGCTACTGTGCTTTTATGAAAGGCAGAGCTACCACTGGGGGACGATTTTACTCCGCAGAGGGGTGATACGCTGAGATGGGCACTTTCCTAAGAAATTCTTTTGGACATTTCGCTTTTAAGAAAAAAATAACGAGGAGCATTTCTGCAATAGTATTTATTCTTTCCATAATTCTTTCCCGAAAAGCGCAAATAGAACGCAGCTACTAGTAAACTAACACTATAAAAAGTAAACATCCGCTCTTTGTTTCTCCTCGCCCCTATTTTGACGAAATCGAAGGAGACCTGACCCATGCGCAAAAGCGTTGAAGGCTCTCGTAAACAAAACCGAAGGGTACTTCGACGTAAAACTACTCTGTCTCGTTTTAAACGAAAACTACTCTGTTTTCTTAAAGAGGAATAAAAAAAAAAGTAAAAGTAAATAGTTAAACTTTAAAATAACCACGAAACGATCTCATTTGAATTGTCTTAAGCAAAACCTAGAAAACCACTGATTCTTTTCGATACGAAGACAATCTTTTTTTCTATGATATTCTAAACTTAAAGTCGACTTCAAAAAATTAATAGTTATTTTGAGCTTTGGCTTCTCATCTCTGATCCCAATTTATAAGCTTAAATATTATAAAGAAATCATATTGAGTAGCAACTGAAAGTAAGATGGAAATTGAGCTTTCTAAAATAGGTAGATTTTGAGTTTGACTGATGTCGGTGCTTCTTATTGGCAATGCGTGTAAATGTTTGTAATGTTCACAGCTCTTGGATCCAATAAATGCCAATGTAGGGATTTTATTTCACTGAACCAAAACTAACTACGAAGCTTCTTAATCTTCAGCTTGATATCAGAAGATGGACGGTCGGATGGATATGATTTCAAATTACATATTTTATTCTAACTTTTTCCGTCAAAGTAAGGGTTGTTATAAACTTGAGATGAATTCTACCATATCTTTTCGCTGCAATCCTTACGAAAAGAAATAAAGAATAATCCATTCCAAATCCATTTCCATTGTTGCTATTCCATTGTGATATTTAAAGTGTCGTTTATCTTTACACTCATTCCTTATGTCGTATCTTTAAAGCCTTGAAATATTTATTTTAAAAACGTTCCCCAAGAGGAAGTTGATTTTGGTGGATCTAATGTTAACTTGATCACCATTAATCAACGGGACAACTCATCCTTAATACCTGGAACTGATTCCTTCATAATGTAAAGGCTTTTTCTTAGTCTATTTTGAGAACTAATATCTCTAAAAGAGCCGTTCAAGTTTTACGTAAGCACATTTTTAGTCATTTTAGACCATCTCCCCCACCTTATAAGCAAAAATAAGCAGATCCGCTCCCTCTTGTGCTTACGTAAGATTTGCCAACTCGTTAACAGTAAATACCACTGAACAATAAATTTAAACAGTCAAAATTACAGATATTCACTCCTGAATTAAAATGTAACAGATTAAATACAAAAGTCCACACGAAGTAGTGAGGGTAAAAAGTCTATCTCGCGCAGCGCACTCTCTCGCGTGCATGTTTGTCTGTCTTACGTAAGAATTGCTGTGATGCCCCCCCTCCCCCTCGTCAGCAAAAATAAGCAAAGCTTGAGCCCTACACCCCCTTTAATTCTTGCACTTACTTGAACGGCCCCAAAGATATAAATATTTCAGAAGCAGAAAGAATATTCAAGTTAAATACTTGTAGAAGATCTAATTTCTGAATAAATATAAATTAATAATAACAATTATTTTACATTAATTTCTAAATTTCAGGAAATTAAGAAAATTTCAAATTTGTATCTGATGACATTTAACTAAAATATTATTATCAAAAGAAGAAATAATTTATTAAGTTCAAAATGAAAGGAAGAAAAGATCATCACTGTTCCTAAGCAGTTCAGATAACTGAGGTATTTACACGGTACCCTTATTAAAGGCTGATTTATCTGCTGTTGGAACAGGGGGATGCTTCCTTTCTTTGCAGTGTTTGCCTCATCCTTCATTTCTTTCTGTCATTGCGGCTAACTATGGCTAGTGTTCCTATAAAAGATATACATAAATAATAGGTCTTTTAAAGACCTTTGGGATATACTCAAAACCCTTCAAATCAAATCGATTACTTTGAGCTACTTTTTCCAATATTTGTACTGGAAATTAAACACAGAAAATTTACAGTTTCATTTTCTACTTACAACATTTTCATTCCTTATTTTTGAATTCACTTTGTTTAAGATTTACGCAAATCGTGAATACCCGGAATCATTGCAGAAATTTCGACTTCCCAGGACATTTGTTTGTTAAGTTATTACCATCACAAGCATAGAGACACAGGAAGGATTCATTAGAGTCTATAATAATTACCTTTAGGCAATTACATACTAATGCAAATAAGTTATATGCCCATGAACCGTAGGATCCTTTGAAATCTTCGAAGCAATGCAAAATGAATGAAACAATTTCATTTTTAGGAGCGTGCTTTTAAAAATAAAGCAATATAAAGTTTAGAGAACAGAATACCGCTAAAGAATCTCCAAAATCAAACAATAAATTTCAGTATTTAATAATGAGGCAATTTCGAAATCGAACCTTAAAACAAGACCTTATATTTAGTACTCTTCTATTTGATTAATAGCTTATTTTGGATATATTTTAGTATTCATAGTAAACAATGTTTACAACCCATTGAAACGTTGATGTTTATCTCAAGGGTAATTGATGGCGAATCGATTCTCAATACAGCTTCAAGGACGAAATAATTATTTGCAATAAACAGAACAGACACTGGATTTAAAATTAAACAAACCAAATAATTATTAGAATCCTTTTATACAGATTTTATATTTTGTACTAAATCTATTACGCGTTAAAACGACTTCACGAATGAATGAATGAGAAAGACATACAGGAAAAAAAAAATGAGGTTTGTTTATTTTTGGAAAACTTACATTAAATCTGTAATATTCACTATCAGGAATAGAAAAAATAAATCGCCAAAAATCCATAAAATAATAGGCTACTTACATTTTTAAATGCAGAAAAGTTTTTTTTGTTGGAGGTCATTCGACTTTTCAGAATTAATTAGCTACATATGAGAAAGGAATACAAAACAAAATGTAATGATATGCATTATGTTCTTCTAGATGCAGGGCTAAAGAAAAAATAACACCAAAATCCTCAATAGCACATAGCCTTGTAGGCAATTGAGGATTTGTAATTAAGAAATAAAAAGAAGAAATGAAACACAACAATTACATTAAATACTGTAAGAAATCTTTTTACAATTTAAAATTTTTAAAGAGTCTTCAATTTTCCGTCTGCACTGTATTGAAAATTTCCTACACTCTGCTAACAAATACCAGGTTTATGGTTTAGATGGATAACAAGGCATTGATATCTCCTTTGTTTTTAACGGAAATAAGTGAAGAAATGACACAGAAATTAAAAAATATCTGAGCTTTCCTCGGTAAGAGTCTGGGACGGTCTTTTCGTTGCTTTGTGGACTCGTCAGCCAGACCCACTCACCAATGGAACACTTAGATAGTGATAAGGGAAACCACTGTCGCACCTAACAGCGGTCTCCCACCAAAAGAAAACACAATTAAAAAATCAAAAGAAAAAGCAAGGCCTGCAAATCTGTCAGGCTCAAAGGAATTTTAACCAGCTATTTATTAATGAAGTTCCTTATAATAAGACAATCTATGTCAGTATGACTTTTTTAACATTTAAGTATAAAAACGGATTTGTAGTTAAGAAATAAGAAGAAACTTGATTCTTTCGTTTTCTACTAAAGGTGCAAAATATTTATTTATTTTTTTCTATGTAAAGAAATGAAACTGGATTAATTTCTTCCTTGAGTAACAAAAGGATTTATTCTTAAAAAGCAAATCTGACTTGAAATATATTTGCACTAGAAATATATTTAATAATAACAGCATTTTTTCCAAGTATTTCATCTTTATTTCTTTAAATTTATTCTTTGACCTCTAACAGTTTTTAGGCTAGAATTAATTATAGTATCGTAGGTTAAACAATAATTGTTTGTAGAGTTTCTACTTTGAATCTTTATGTCCTCTTTTTTTTTAATTTGCATTTATTTGCCAACCAGTTTTCTGTATATAATATAGAACGAATTTGAATAAGTTAGTTGTTTCCAAATGTTGCTTCCTTGTTAGAAATAATAAAATGAATTTACTTAATTTTGAAATTTAAATTCATCAATTTATTCATAAACCTGAGGAAACATTGCCATCAAATGTGATGCGAATAGTTAATTGTAGAATTGAACAATTTCCTACAACAATAACTTTCAGTCTTCACTTAATATTGTGCTAATTCGGTCATTTAGAGTTCATTCGGTCTCTTCCTGTAATGTTTAAAAGATTCTTTATTGGCCTTTCTTAATTCACGCTGTATTGAAAGAACTATTATGTGAACTCCTTTAAAAATTCAGGGTCTGTAGATTTTATAAACAGTTGGTTCCTGTATGTTAACACTGAGAGAATATAATGTAATTAGTTATTACAACTCAAAGAAAATTCATCTTCATAAAGATTGATGAAAATTATATAAAATAATTACGTAGGTCTAATGCTCTACAGGAAGTCACTTTTTCAAAAGTTGAAACAACTCATTCAACTACAGTGAAAAATTGTCATCATCAGGTGTTTCTATCTGTAGAGTTGTAATATTGTGGATGCCTACAGTCTACTTCACATTTTTGCGGACCATTGTAATTGTGTTTCATCCTATTCAGTTTCCTCATCAACGAATAGTTCATGTTAAGGTTGAAATACGTGGTACACAGAAATCTGAATCAGTCTATAATTTTTTTGTAATTCGAAGTCCTCTTCTTCAGGGTCGTTTAAATGACGTTATGAAAACCTACGGTTGCCATCTTAAATTTGTGCGTTTCAGAATCAGTTGTGAATTTTGATCAGAAAATTGATTATTTACGCTACTTTCCTTTTAAAGTAATATTGTCAATTTTAAGGATTTTTTTTTTTTCAAGAAAATAATGATATACTACTACATTGCAGAACCGGATTAAGAAAAACTAATTTTGTTATTCGCATTTTGTTAAAACTATATTAATTATAATTAAGAAAACCTAAATCAGAAGTATAAAAATAAGATAAGAGATAAAGTCTTTTTTTGTTTCATCAAAATTCTATATTCCAGTATATTTTTTAAAAAAAATTGTTATAATCAACGAAATTGCTTTTTTTTTTCAAAATATAGTATTGTAACTAATTTTTATATTAATTTCTCCTTAATTTCGTAATTATTTTATTAATTTTTTTCAATTTCTGATTTTTCCCACTACCGTCATAAGCTTTTACAGCATAGAAGATTCTAGAATTGCTTTTAGCCTCAAGCAACTTCGATACATTTTCTTCGGTAAGGAAACAACAACAACATCGACAAAAATAGTTAAATAAGAGTTTACGTAGATTACGTCCTGCAGTGCTAAATTGAAATAAAAATGGTAAAAATAACATTATCCCTCCTCGATCTACTATTTATCACGCACAATTTGTTCTCAGTAAGGCTCAGATTGTGGGCCTGTTAGCCAAGTAGGAAGGCGCTTCACTGTGGTCTGAAGGAGCCGGGTTCACTCCCCGTAGGTCAAAGGTCTTAACTGTAGGTCTTAGGTATATAATGGGATATATTAACTTTTTTTTTTTTTTAGGGCTCGGATTAAAAATGCATGAATTAATATAAATTATAAAAATTAAACGATTCATAAATGAAAAGTATGATCTAAATACGGATGATTCAATAAAAAACAAAAGGTCGGCTGATAACTAGCAGAAATAGAAGACCAGCTGACAACGTTCAGAAAAACAAATCCCTTAAACACCACTTTATACGACAAAAATGCTCTTATTAATGCCTTAATTTAACAAAATATGCTCTAAAATTAAAAAAATATCAAATTATGCTCTAAAACTAAATAAATAAATAAACAAACAAATAAATAAAAAAGGGAAAAAAAATAATAAGCATTGCAGTGACGAGGATTCGAACCTGAATTATTGCGATCATTTCTTACATAGTTTTTCAGATCTGTCTGTGTCTAATGTACTTCCGTAACGCACTTCCTCTGTGTTTGGAAAATAATTTTAATTTCTTGTGAAAAATTTCTTTTTTTTATAATGAAACATCCGCGACAAGAATAAACCTACAACCTTCTGATTCGAAATGAGACTTATCCATTGGCTATTATCAAGGCAACGGGGACTACA
>JAFIDM010009631.1:359333078-359357883 GCA_023159025.1 Thereuonema tuberculata
TTTTGCAACTACTGATTCAATTATTGTTGTTAAATATCTCTTTATCACATATTATGTGTGTGTGTGTGTGTGTGTGTGTGTGTGTGTGTGTGTGTGTGTGTGTGTGTGTGTGTGTGTGATGCAATGAGAGAAGAGCCAGAGAAAAAAAAATAGCTCATTAAGTTTTAGCCTACTAGATTAAAATTTAAATTTCAATGTTTATTTTTTTTTTTTGCTTACTTTAAGCGCAGGCCAGACGAGCATTAGATGGAGAAGCTCCTCCTCACCGATGAACTGAAGAGTCATTAGAGACATTCCTCGACATGAATGAAGAAATTAAAAATAACATTTAAACACAGAAAAAAAACTTCTACTTAAAACACCCTTTCTCAACTAAAAACCGTCACATTGTCCTCCCGTCGTTGTTGATGGAGCGTGTACGCTAGTGTGTGAATAAAATCACTCAGAATACCTAGACTGTAAAGTGTTGAGAATATTCTTTCGTAAGTATTATCTCGGGAATGAACCAGGAAGTGAAGTAGATCAAAATCGTACTTATTCTCCACCTCTACAATTCAGAAGAATTCCAACAAGGTATAAATTCATGTCTGTCTCACTTGTAGTTTTGACTTTAGAGGTAATGACAGACAGACGGAGAGAATGAAGGTAAAAACTTCCACGTACTTATCGCGTACGGAGTCGCTAAAAAGAAACCTTAAAATATGCATTTATGACTAAAATATAAAAACAGCATTATCTCAATCATAATCAATGATCTATTTGCATCTAAAGCTCATGAAAAAAGTGATATTTCATGTCCGGGTCCTAGTAATGCAAAATATCAAACCTAGAGATGAGCTCATCAACTGAATCATCAGTCTTATTTCTAAGATGAAGAAGTGTAAAACGGTTTACAGAACGACTTTAATATTGGGTGGGCCAAAAAGTTCGTTCGGTTTTTAAGTAAAAATAAGATACATTTTTCATTTTCACCAATAATTTTTTTTTGGACAATGTCTTCAACAGTTTCTTCCACAACCTTCTGCCATTTTTCAGGCAACTTCATAATTACATCTTCCAAAACTTTTTATCTTTTTGAGTAAAAAAATGCTTCAGGTGCGTTTAGTGTCTTCCAGGCAACTGAATTTTTTTCATTAACAGAATTTTGTAAAGAACGAAATAAATGGAAATCCGAAGGTGCAAAGTCTGGTGAATACGACGGATGAATCAGAACTTCCCAGCAAAGCTGTAAGAGTTTTTGCTTGGTCATCAAAGAAAAATGCGGTCTTGCGTCCTTATTATCTTCCATCTTCAATATTAAATTGAATTAAAATACACCAATAAATACACCAATTTTGATCAATTTTTTGTTTTAAATCCACGCTTATATGACAGCAGTCACAATACAATCTAACAAAATGGTGTTAAAGACACCTAAGCGCTACTAGAGCCAATGTACGTAAATAAAAAACGAACGAACTTTTTGGCCAACCCAATGCGTAGAGAAAAAGAAATATAAATCATAGAAAGTTGGTGTTAGCAAAATAAATTGAGTTTTTTCTTGCTTCAATCAATAGTTATCTTTAATTTTACAAAATAAGATCACAAAGACAAATAATTTATCTGATTAAGTTTTCTGGTTCAGAGAAAAAATATTAAGTAGAAACCATTTTTAGGAAATAACAACACATAACTTATTAAATAAGGAAACACATGTTGATTTTCTAATAAATCACAGGCTGTAAATAGGAATTCGATACATCAACTTAACGTCTCCTTTTTTTTAATATCAGGTTAATATTAGAATAGCTGTAAAGAAGTTTCCTTCTTTCTTTAAGTATCTTTAATACCATTAAGGTGTTCAAGAATCTTCTTTTTTTGAGGGATAACAGAGGAGATAAGTAACATCTTGTGTATTTCCAACTTGCATAAAACATTTATGATATTTGACTCTTAATTTTAGTTGAACATTATTAAAAATAAGTTTAGGATTCTTAGGAAATTGAATTAAGAGATGGATTTACATTACCAAAAGGGGTGATATTGAACAGTAGGTAGAAAAGAGGGGATAGTCAAAGTATATTATCGTTAAACGACAATTAACTCGAAAGTGATTTACCTTACAAAGTTTAACGATTTCTAAAAGTAGATTTCAATGCTCTATTGTTTTGGCTAAAGTTGTACTCAAAGACGGATCCAAATCACAATTACACGAGTTTCTTTACAGTGTTGTTTACATCAAAAATAAAGCTATTTATATAAAAAACAAACCAACCGAAAGTTAATTTCTAATCAAGATTGTTGGAATGAGATTTTGTTTCGATGGTGCGCGATTATTCGAAAGTTGGTATACCAACTTAACTTTTTTGTCTTATTATTTTGCAAAGATTTTTTCAAGATCTAGCTATTTCAAAATAGGTAAAAAAAAATTTAAAATGAGGTAGTAGATATATTTATTCTTACATTGATGATAATAATATTTTTTCCAATAAAAACTTGTTTTGATATTTATTATGAAAGTATGGCAAAAACAGACAATAAGTTATTTATTTAAGTGTTGCAAAAGTAGTTTGCGCAGTTAATTTTAATTTTCCGAACGCAATGTATCAATATTTATTTGCTAGTTTGCCAATGGTGTTTTATGAATGGCATAGCAACCTGTAACAGTCGTAGGTGGCCGATTTACTGCGAAGGTTACGTCCTTTGGGTCAAGGTGTCTGTTGCACCGCCTTGAGCACGTGAACGGAAGAAAGACGACACATGGCCTTGGCTCTTTCAAAAATTCACGAGGAAAAACTCACCGATAACCTGCACTGAATCAAAACATGAAATGGAACTGTTCTTCTTGATATCTTCTTGAAAATATTTCTCCTGAAAAATAATTTATTTTCATTTTTTTTATTTTTTTTTTATGGAAAGATAAATTCTTTTTTTTCCTGTTTATAGTTAATAGAGAAATCCAAGTCTTCCTTTAATTCACACTCTCTGCACTCTTCGATAATGAGTTTTGATGAAGCAATGGAAATCGTATATGAGTCAATTTCTTTGTTATTTCTTCATTTGTATGTTTAAGACTGAAGAATGTGTAAGGAAATATTGAATATTAAACAATAAATAGGAATTAATAAATTTTCATAATCTCCAAATTTTTACAGAATAACTTAAGGATTGTATCCAATTACATAAATAAAAAATAAGCTTCTTATTCGTTTTTGGTGACTTATTGAAATGTCTTCTTGAGCTCTAAGGTTTAATAAATATTTTTCCTAATTTCGCTGTAACAGGATAAATGAAAACTGAAACTCCCATTATGGTTTCTTGCATTGTATTTACTTAAATCTGGGAGTAGTTATTGCGTAGGAGTTTTTTCAAGAAACCAACCTTTTGATTGGTTGCAACCTTCAAAGCATATAACATGACGATTCAGAACAGTACTACATAAAATGAGCCATTTCTCGTTGATTGCTATAATAATAAAGTAATCTATTGAAAAGAGAAGTGCTGTATCGATAAATTTAAAACATCGATAAATCATATCCTTTGTTTTTTTAATTTGTTTAAAAAAAGTTTTTTATTTAAATAAAAAAAATAATTAAGTCATCGTATTTACAAAATTATGTTTTAAAAAATAAAATAAAATACTCTCTGAAACTGGTTAATTGATACACCGGTAAGAGAACTGCACTTTTTTTTATTCAAAGAATATTATTTCTTATTATAACTAAGAATAACTCCGAAAGAGAACCTATAAGAGCAGTCAATGTGTAACCAAAGGCTAAACAAATACCTTTCAGTTTTTTATTGCGAAACTGCTAATTGAATTGTTTACAATTACTTGTTAGCAAATATGAATCTTTTCCTCAAAGGGGTCGTCCATTAATCACGTGAGGTATTTGTAGGAACTTTTTAACCCCCCTCCCCCCTTGTGATACATCGTGATTTTTTTGACTCCCCCCCCCCCCTTTCGAGCCTCACGTGATTAATGGACGATCCCAAACTTGTTGGCTTTGAATTCAACCAATTCGAGTGAAGAATTTACAATTTGTTACTTAGTGTATTCAGTTCGTTTAGTTCTCCTATAGTTCTCAATAGAAACTAAACTATTATTAATCGTCGCAGTATTAAGATCGCTTTCGAAGGAAACAGTGGCGAATATAGAATATATATTTTTTTTTGGGGGGGGAGGGCTAAGATTAATGTAAGGTTAGATTAAGTAATTTTAAGTAGACACCCCATGATACTTTATATTTGCTGCTCATATTCAGAGGGTAATTTACGCTGAATGCTGAATTCATTATTGCATAATTCATTAAAATAATTCAGATTATGGTACTTATTTTTTCTTTATATTCATTATTTCGGGGCCCCCTCGGCTCCCCCCTTATATTTGCCCATGGAAGGAAACAATGTTTATTGTGAAATATGCTAATTCACTGCATCAAAATAAGTCATAAGCATTAAGGAAAGGAATCATTCTGTATTAAAGCAGTAATTTATTCTTTTAAAATAAAAAATCCTCTTCATTTTCGATCTCGAGAAAATTTGATATGCAATAATTATTAACCTGTGCGAGTTAAAAGCGACTGAATTTTTGTTCGTGTAAAATATATAGAGTGGTACCTTGGTTAACGACGGTAAACCGTTCCAAAACCATCGTTATCCAGGCGCGATTTTATATGTCATAAAAATTTGCTATATATCATTTATTCATTTATATATGCTACAGAAATTTATCATTAATAAATTGAACAGTTCGTGAATACGGTTTTTAAATGTCAATCTTCACCCAAGTACAAATTGTGTGTAAAGAAAATATAAATGACGTAGGTATGAATATATTGCAAAATTTAAATGCGATTTTCTCAAAATTTTATTGGCCGCCACCAATCGACGACGCGTCGTAAACCAAAGCCTGCGTCGTTACCAAAGACATTTTTCACCTACAACAACTCGTCGTTAACCAAGTACGTCGTTAACTAAGGCCGTCGTTAACCAAGATACCAATATATTATTTAGTAAGCGAAAAATAGGAGAAATTCACTTTAATGTTCGTCCTTCAAATTGGCTTTTTTTATGTCTCTGCTTTCGTGAATTAATAGTAAACAATGAATTTCATAATTCATTGTTTTTTAGAGATTTTGAATTTCATGAAGATTAAATCACTTAACAAATCACTATTCTCCTTCAAATGTCTATCGCTATCATTATTATTATTATTATTATTATTATTATTATTATTATTATTATTAAGTATAGAAAATATATTTACAAGAATCCATTGATTAATATTTGATTGTTGTGAATTAAAAAAAGTGTTTGTTCCACTTGACTACAATAAAGGTGAATGGATTTTTGTATTTAGTGAACATCTTAAAGATATAGAACAGTGGTTCTCAATTGGTAGTCCGCATAACATTAAACTTGAAAAAACTGTTTTCTTATGTATGAACTCCTTCTCTTAAATCTGAAATGTTTGATAATCGGGTTAACTTTTTTTTTTTAACAAAAGGTTAAAGATTCACCCAGTGTCTGCAAAATTGTCATTTTCCTTATGTACATGTCTTGCCTATAGCTAATCCTTCATAAGCTAGCAGTTGACTGGCGGGGATTAATTAATTGTTTAGTTTTAATTTATTTTTGATGTTTATATATAGGAAGGGCCATTCTTATGTTTATTTGTCTTTTGTTTATATTCCCTTTGATATCATTAAGCTGCAGACACTGGATGAATCCAACTGATGACAGGTTGTCTTGGATTCCCTATGTCAAATATTCCAAAAGCAGCTCAGTGATTGTTTTTTTGTTGTGGTTTTTTTATCCCTTTGAGTATTTTTTACTAAGATAAATTCATTCCATGCCTGAGAATATGCAGAAGTCTATCTCTTTGAGATTTTTCATTTCTTGTTTTAGTGGGTTAGCAAAGGACTACGAGATTCTTCATCATTCTTTAAAAAATTACAACTTGCATTAATCCGCACCCCGCTTCTGCTTAAATAATAGAGATTCTACAAATCATAACTTCGGAGTTGGGATAAATCGATCTTACAAAAATTCATTTAATATTCTACGGAAATTGTGTCGTTTTAATGCGGTTGTGTTGCTTAAAACCTATAACAAACATTAAAAGTCGAAACTTTTTGACGTAAAACTCTGATTTCTTTGAACCTCTGATTTGAGATCGACGAAATCAAATGACAGAAACACATCATCAAAAACTATAACTATTTCTTAAATAAAAACAATGACGAAACTTCTTCCGTGTGGTTCTGTGAAGGTCCCATGGACGAAATTTTGTCAACTAATAGTTGTAGTTGAAAACGGTCGAAGGAGCAAAGCGACGAAAGACAAGGTATTACTGCATCGATTTCTGATGTAAATGGATAAGCAGCCGTTGACATTGAAATTATGGTACAATAGGTAAAAATATATAGATTTCCACAGACTTAGTCGGTAATAATAAATTCATAGTAATATTTTTTTTTTTCATTTCCTTTCCTTTTGCGACTGCAAGTAAAAAAAAACCCAATCACGCCAGGATGTCCTAGATTCCCGGACCTTGATACAATGTTTCTGGTGACTCTTCCCATTGCAGGTCTGATTACAATAACTTCAAGAGGCATCAGATGAAATTGAGCATCGATAAATTCAAATTGATTCCACTTGAAGGTTCTAATCCTCGAAGAATTTATTCCTTGCATTAATTTACCTTGGCTTAATGCAACTGCATCAATTACACAGGATCGAAGTTTATTTTACTCTCTCAAATTTACAATTACTCTCCATTGTACAAATTATTTAAAATTTATCTTAATACAGATAAAGAAATCATGACTGGAAATAATGTTTGTGTTTATCTAAATTTTTGGGGTAGACAGGAAGAAACCTAAGATTTGTTGACATCAATCCAAAGTTGCTTTTGAAGTAATCACTCTCCCGCACCCGGAAGGAAGAGAGCTCCTGACAGCAGGCTTTGCACAACCGGCTACTAAAAGCCAACTAAGGAAGAAGAACCATTATTAGACAGTTGGAAATTTATAAACAGAAGACACCATTGAAACGTTGACATTTGTGTGTTGAAAAGAAAAGTAATTCTTCACCCCAAAGATTGAAGGCCAGTATTTTTCCATTCCAGATCAGGGAAAAAAAGATTAAAATAAATAAATTGCGTCGCATCTGTAGGAAAAGTGATTAAATTATTCAGCCTATCCAGGCTTGTGAAACATTGGAAAATATATCCTTTTTTTGACAACATGATGAAGTACTTGGTTTGGTGTTGCAATAAAACAATAGTTTCAGGATTCAAGACAGATATAAAAGAAGGTAAATAAATTGATATGACAGATATAAATTGGTATCAAATGCATCGTTTAATAGGTCTGTTCAATCACTCTCCAAACATCTATGAACAGGTAAATTTTTGATTTTGATTATTTGGTAAAATAGGAGACATTTAAATCACATCAGCTATTTTTTATGTTGATGTGGTTTAAATAGCTCTTATTTGGGTTATTTGAAATAATGCATTATAGCAAAATACAGTATATTTATAGTAACATTAATATTCAAGAGATAACAACGGAATTATTGATTTATTTTTCAATCTCCTATGTTTCTCTATTTACATTCAATCCTTCATCTTTTCCCGTGAATAACAATAATCAATTTCAGCCTCCAGGAATTGTACATTTTTTAACTTTATATACCTTAAATGTTATCTTCTTCTTTTTCTTCTTCAGCTTTTCCCAATTTTATACCTTAAATATTATCTGTAGGCAATTAGCTTAAGGCCACTAAATACAAAGAGTGGCTAATTTCCAGGACAGAGGAACAAATACAATGAACTAGAATAAAATGGAAGCATATGGTTTTATTATTAATATTTATTTAATTATTTATTTATTTTCATTCTAAAAAGTTTTATAATATAAGATGAAATCAACTTGCTAGACAATTGTTCTGAAGTGCAGATGTGCAAATGTTATTGCAACTTCAATATTTACTCTTATTCAGTTCTTATTCAGATAAATAATGGATTTAAATAAACGATGCAAGGTTTTCATTGTCATTTACATGTGTACTTCAGTGAAAGAAAGTTAGCTTTCCTTTGTAGAAAGGACCATTGGAATCAGCAAATGTCTCTCCTTTCGTAGAAGCTTGAAAACAAAAACATAAAAGGACTGCAGTAAGTGACGTAGGAGAATAAAGATAAGTAGTTATTTGCCCTAGAACCTTCGTGGTTTAAGGTATGCCCGACATTTCAATTTTAAATAAAGAAAGTAATAAAATTATATATTTTATATTAGTGTAAGTGTAGATTAAACTTAATAAAAATCAAACAAAAGTGAATGTAATTATGTATTTAGATTTAAATATATGATAAAAGAAAATGTTTATTATATTTATTTGAAAATATTTATTATTAAAAAAAAACGCTAAAAGTAGTAATATTAGGATAGCAGTACAAGAAAGAAGAATAGAAAAATGAAAAGAAACCAAAAAAGCAAATAAATAATAATAAAAAAATTATAATTAATAAAAGATGACAATATAGCTTCATAACAATGCATTTTACAACTTGTTAGAATTTGAGGAATTACGAAACACTTTTTTTTGGAAGATTTAATTTTTAAAAAAACAAACAAACAAAGCAGCTAAGTGTATTTCTTATAGGTTGATATTTTTGTAAAGACAGATACAGATGGGATCTAATCATAAATCTTTTAACACACAATTTAACTTTTACATCTAAAAAACAAAAAATAAATAAAAAAAAAATCATTATTGCAGACAGGCTTTTATGAACTTGAAATTGAGTTGAGAATATCTATTCCTTTGTAAACATATGATCTGTTTGATATTATGCTACCGGAATACGATTCTCATTGATTCGAACACCTCACATTTGACTCATCTGCAATGAATCACTGTGGCTGTTTTTTGCTCATATCTAAAATCATTTCAATGACTGATAACACCTATTCATTCGGATAATTCAGTCAAAAAGAAAATCATAAATCCACAACTAAAGATATTTAATTGCCCTTATTTTATTGAATTCAAAAGTTAATTAAAAAGAATTCTGATTTTGTTTTTTTGTTTAATAACCTCTCTAATCTATCTTCGAATGACGCAGTTACTAAAACTGATATCAGAAATTACATCGTAATAATTTCTATTGGTCATAATGAATTCTCGAACGATTAATTATCATTAATCAGACAGACAACGAAAAAGAGAGAAAGTTTTTTTATTGCTTTATTACTTAACAGTTTTTGACTATTAATTATTAACAATACTAGATGACTATTGTTTTAACCACTGCCCTTAACAAATTAATTTCCTATTCTTAATAGACGGGATTTGCAGAAATTTCTTCTAAAAAATATCTCAACTTTGTTTTGTGTAATTATATCAAACTGTTTTAGTTGTTGATGAAATTTTAAATTTAAGAGCTTCATAAAATCCAAATTTAGATAAAACAAGTTAATTTTCAACATTTCTAATTAAAATTGTTATTATTAAAATATAAATTAATATTTTGGTACAAATTAGATATGTTTTAAGATAAATTCACAACAACGCTCTCCTACAATCACATTATTATTATTATTTATTATTACAATTATTATTCAAAGAAATAAAGATGAAAATGTTAAAGAAAAGAGGAATTACCCATCATGCACATAATGGTATGAATTTGTTTTGTTTTCCTTTCATTATGTCCATGTCCATGATGGGTAATTCCCCTTTTCTGTAATATTATTATTATTATTATTATTATTATTATTATTATTATTATTATTATCATTATTATATAACCCACAGCACCCGTTGATAGGGACTTTCTTTATTCCCTAACGGGACTGAACTATGTAGCTAAAGTAGATAAGTGAATAAAAAAAAATAAAAAAAATTATTATTATTATTATTATTATGTTTGTATGTTTCAAACCTTGGGTTTCCCCAGCAAAAACAATATGGCGGGTCAAGTATCAAAGCACATACTGCCAAGTGTAAAGATGTGTGCAAGTGTCCATAAATTTCCTAACTATGCGTGTAGTGTTGAGTACCACAGCCTTCTGCAGTTGTGCATAAGTGTTTTTGTGAAGTCCTAGTGTGCTGAGACTGTGGTGCAATGTGTGAGGCACCAGACCAGTGGCAGACAGAACGATGGGTACAACACGTACTCGATCCTGCCTCCACTGCTTCTGGAGCTCGTGAGCTAGATCAGTGTATTTACTGATCTTGTCTGCGTGAGTTTTTTGCATGTTCTTGCTGATAGGCACTGCAATATCAATTAGATAGGTCTGTTTGTTGACCTTATCAACAAGTGTGATGTCTGGTCTGTTGTGATGTATGGTTTTGTCTGTGTGAATGGGGCGGTCCCAGTATAGTTTATACGAGGGTGACTCTAATACGCTTTGTGGTATGTACTTGTAGTATGGCACCGTGCTCTTAATAAGTGAATGTTTGTGTGCTAGTTGTTGATGAACGATCGACGCTACCTGATTGTGTCGGTGGAGGTAGTCTGTTTGAGAGAGAAGGGGACAGCTTGATATTATGTGGTCGATCGTCTCATGCGTAGTGTGGCATTTCCTGCATTTGTCGTCATGTGTGTTTGCATCGTGTAGAATGTGTTTCTTGTAGTTGCGTGTGGAGATGACTTGGTCCTGTATTGCGATCATGAACCCTTCGGTCTCCCCAAACAGCTCACCACTCGTCAGCCATCTGTTCGACGCTTCCATGTCGACATGAGGCTGGCTGAGTTCGTGATGATGTCTGCCATGGAGTTCCTTACGAACCCATGATTCACACAGCTGCTGAGTGTGGGTGTCAGGGGTGGTGAGTGTTGGAGAAGAGTTTTCGAGGTTCAGGGGTGTGAGGTGTGTGTCAGCCTTGACAATGGCTGAGTGAAGTAAGGAGTCTTCTGCTCTTTGGTGGAAATGTTCCCTAAGTGTATGTACTTGTTTTTCGCGTAGGGTGATGAGGTTGATGAGTCCTCGGCCTCCCTCCTTGCGGGGAAGAGTCATCCTTTCCGTAGCGGACTATTATTATTATTATTATTATTATTATGTAAAAGATTCAAACCTTGGGTTTCCCCAGCAAAGACAACATGGCGGGTCAAGGACTAAAGCACATATTGCCAAGTGTAAAAAAGTGTGCAAGAACGTTAGGGATGTGTGGTTGTATCCATAAATTTCCTAACTATGTGTGTTGTGTTGAGTATCACAGCCTTCTGGAGTTGTGCATAAGTGATTTTGTGAAGTCCTAGTGTGCTGAGACTGTGGTGCAATGTGTGAGGCACCAGACCAGTGGCAGAAGAACGATGGGTACAACACGTACTCGGTCCTGCCTCCACTGCTTCTTCTTCTTCTTCTTCTTCTTCTTCTTATTATTATTATTATTATTATTTTGGAAACATTAGAAAGGAATTCGCAAACTAGGAAGAATCCATTGACGAATTAAAAATGGTTTTTGTGAAATTTAATAAATAATAAAACAATAAAAGCTTAGAAACATCCACGAGATAAAAAAAAGTAAAACAAAAAAGGTAAATATCCCTTCAATAGTGGTTTGATTATGGGATTTATGAATAATATTGGGATCCATTCAGTCAAATAAAGAAAAGACTGACTTTCTTTATTCTCTATCAACCCTCGGGAAGCCACTGTACTAGAAATTCAGTCGATTCATCCTCAGAGACTTTGAATCCTTAGTTATCCTGTATCCCTTCTAATTTGATAGCAGCTAAAATTAATATTAAGTTTTCTCTTGGTTTGTTTCAGAAAACTTTTAAAGAGAATTTAGTAAAACGTTTATCTTCCACTAAAGATAAAGTATTTGAATCTTTTTTTCTGTTGTAAATCGAAGAGTTAACATAGAAACGATTTGTACTTTTCGTCGTTATTTGAGAAAAGTCAAAATTTTATCCACTGTATTTTCTCTACATCAATCCAACCTATAGTTGAGTAATTGAGAAGAACTATTATAGTTTTTAACATTTTTTTTTTTTTTTGTAACCGGAAATAAAAAATACATATGCTCAATGTATTTGGAGATTCTTAATTATACGCTAATGTTTGTGAGTTTATGCTAACGTACAGTGCCTCAGATTTCACTCTTTTTTGCTGTTAGATCACTGTAACAAAAATTTTTAGTTTTCACTATTTATGGTTGCAATATAAAGAACAGATGTGTCGATGTCAATAATGGTGGTCCTTGGCTGAAAATTTTGTCAGGTTCCTTGCATCAAATTGATTTCTGTTTACTAGTAAAAATGGATCATATTCTGGTCAGATAAATGTAATTGGTACACCACACAAAGTGTTAATTAAATTAGAGAACTAAAAAAAAAAATAATTGCGTTTTTAAGTGGCATATTTGACACACCCATCAAAAGGTCTGACTATATACGAGCGACTAAATGTGAAATATGTACTTACTGCAATCGAGCAAATATATAAATTCGAATGTAATGTAAATGATGCGAATCCACGCGAATTCCTCGTTAACTTTTTAATTGTAGTATATTTTTTAATTATATAATTTGAGGGCCCCTGGCTGACTAGCACACCCCTCCCCTTAATTCGCCAGTGGATGTCAATAGTTAATCATCTAATAATGGACAAAGAAATCGAAATGAATAGACATTAAAGAGATGCTCATTTAGTCTACGATGCAAAATAAAGCGAAACTCAGACCTGAAATATGCAATTTCCTATAGAAGTTTACCTAAAAGCGGATTAAAACTGTGAGCGCTAATGATATCATTAACCTATTTCTTTGATGAAATTGTTTTGTCTGTTTACGATCTGTGTATAAACATTCCTAATAATTTTTGTATAATGTATTTCTTTTTTCTTTTTTTGCACTAATGTATCTTCTTGAAACTTTGCATGTATAATTACAGATAAGAGACGATCTATTTCCGACGTTTTCTCAAATAGGCCCGTGTACCGAGACCCGGTTGATTACTGATGACTGCTCCTAGCTAATGATCGCCATATTAGGTGAAACAGCTATACTAGGATGTCATTTAGTAACAACTTGGTCTCACCCTTTATTAATATTTACCTGCGCATTCTGACTTTTATGCGCTAAAAAATTTCTAGGCGGCCGCGTGTAGCGTGCACATGAATTTTCTCGCAATTTATCCTTTTGGCGAGTTTTTTATTGCTTATTTTAGCTTTTCAGGCTCCACATTGATTCCGATATTTTACTTGTACTTGAAAATTTCTCTCTTTGGAATATTGACAATTGAAAAGCACAAACGTACCGTAGAAAAGGCATGACTGATTGGCAAGAGTTAATTGTATACAGTTGACCCTTGAACAACGCAGGGGTTGGTTAGGGGCGCCGACCCCCCGCGCAGTCGAAAATCCTCTTTTAACTTTTGACTCCCCAAAAACTTAATTACTAATAGCCTACTGTTGACCGGAAGCATTATAGATAACATAAACAGTCTATTAACCCTATTTTATATATTATATACTGTACAGTATTCTTACAATAACCTACAGAAAAGAAAATATTATTAAGAAAATAGTTCACGTCTTCTGTTTACAAGATGAGTCGTCTATCTGTCAGTTTCTACATAAATGTTGTATTATATGATAGAAAACGCAATAGATGCTAAACGTATTACTAACTTCTTTACAACTATAACGAGTCATGCATTGATAATGAAGAAGTAACAATATCATTGCTTTATGGTAGCCTAATATAATCGACTGCTTTACGGATTGAATGAATCGGTTATAAATAATCTACGGCATCAACTATTAGTCATATTCATAATAAATTAAAAAAAAAAAAAACACTTATCTATGATGAAGGCTGATACGGTCTGTAAGTGTTTCTGTGCATAAATTTTGATAAAGTTTAACTTTTAACATTGATTTGTGTAAATTTTATGGTAGTAAATGATAAAATACGCTTGGCTGCGGGTTGGAGGTAACGGGTTCGATTCCCGGCCTCGGCGGAGGCCGGGAATTTTTCCACGCTCCGTTCTTCTCCAAACGGGTCCTAGGGTCTAACCAGCCCTCTGTAGAATGGGTACCGGGTTTCTTTCCCGGGAGTTAAAGGCGGGCGGGCGTCAGGCTGACCTCCCGACCTCAATCTGGTCCCGTTGGTCACGAAACGCTGGGCGCCTTTCTCGCGCTCCCGTGGGCTTGCGCGGCCTGTTTATGGGATTGCTTTAAATTCAACTTAAATGATAAAATAGACTAGTATCTACATATATTTTATGCATTCATGACATACCGAACATTTTCTTAATTTTTTTCGTGATTTCTAGGTTATGCGATTCGACTGCGATTTTATTCAAATTGTTCGCAAATCTCCCAAAGCTTTTTCAATACATTTATTGGAAAAACTCCCAGTTTAACTGCCCCGCGCAGTTCAAACCATATTGCTCAAGGATCAACTGCACTTTATACAATTTTGGCATCTGTATATACGTAATTGAAACTCGATTTGAATCTGCGCGTGATTCGATTTCCTTAAAAATTCATTTTTAGCAAAAAGAAAATGTGTGCTCGCTTGATTCTACAGATATTTTAAATTACATTTATGGAGGTTTTAAATTTTGTATTTTTCACGATTTAAATAAAATAAAATAAAAGAAAACGCAAAAATTTCAGTGTAAGTACATCCTTTCAAGAACTGTTTGTTTTAATATTTAACGAAGTCAAAGGATAGTTTACCTGAAACTTTGTGAGATAATTATTAAGAACACTTCTAAATTTTTATTATAGATAATTCAATGAATAAATGCTTCTTCTTTTTTTTAAACATGAAATATTATTGTCGGTTTTCTTAAAACTACCAGTTCGCCTAATTGTCTATTTCTGTCCTGAGAAACCTTGACGTTAATTTTTTCCTAAGATGACGTCACAACGGAAGTGCGGTAATTCCGACTACTATTAGCAATGAAATGACTTCCTTTGACTTTGTGGAGGAGGATTCAACAGAACTCGATTACTCAATGAATTAACGAGAAACAGGCAACATGAAAGGGAATCCTAATAAATAGCTAACATAAAGTCCTTTGCAAAGGGGCTGTGACCCTAACTTGATGTACATCCTTTTATGTAGATACAGTATTTAAAAACTTAGATTCTGAAGTTCAAAATTAAACAAACTATTTCGACCTAATAATTATACAAATCCATTTTAACAACATAGAAATAGTTATAAAGTACATTAATCAGATAATATTAAGTTATTTAATTCATAATTCCTTCTAAAATTATCAATACTCAATAAAATAAATTTATATATTATGTAGTTAATGGCAATTTTGATATTTATAAAATGACGGATTTAGAAAACATCTACTTTATTCTTAGTAATAATAAAACACAAATTGTTATTTATCTGATTATAGCATTAGAAATTAAGAATTTTAAAAGATTGTAGGTAATTCTTGAGATAGGTAAGTATGGGTTCATCCCCTGTGGGCCACGATGGTCCATGAGGCGCTGAAGGTAAGGCTCCAAAGTTTCCTTGACCTCTGGATTGAGATGAGATCGGGTGGCCAGCCCAACGCTCGCCCGCCTGAATCTCCCGATAGAAACCGTTATTATTATTATGATACTTATTAAAATTACTTGCAATTTTTTTTTTTTAATTTTTATTTTACTTTGTTTGAATTACATCTACTTAGAATTTGAAATATATTTATTTAAGTTGAAACGACAATTATTCGGAGACTTAAAAAAAGAGATAATTTTCAAAATTAAGAACTGTATTTTTTTTATATAAAATTTCACTCAATTAAAACAGAATCAAATAAAATATTTTTCCCCACGATCTAAAACACATCATAAAAGAAAGATAATCTTATGATTTTACTTAAGGATTTTTAGCCTTTTATTACTGAAAGAATAAAATCTGAACAACATCCTTTGTATCTGAATTTAATAAATTCGTGAATGTGGACATCATAAAACAGTATTTTAATTGTGTTTTGCTTTTTTAATCTAAAGTAACAATTTACTTTTTTTTTTCTTTCTAAATCCTCTTAATCAGATTTTTCTTAAATCAAAGATATTTAAGATACGGTAAAAATACAATGAAATATAACAGCTGAAACTGATGTGACTGAACTTAAAAAGCTACTGGAGAATATATTTTAACAGTAGAATTCGATAATAAAAAAAAAAAAATGAAAACTTGTTTGAGAAGTACTTTACTTACAGTAAATACGGTACGTTAAGAAATGAAAGTACTCAATGATATTTATAAAAGTGAGAAGGCAACAGGATTACGCTATCTTTTTTTTGGTTTTGGTTTTTTGAAATAGGCCTCTCTTCGTTAAAATTAAAAAAGAAAATTGTTTGAGAATACACAGATGAGAGTTAGTTCAAAGGTCATACAATGAAACAATCCTTTACCTTGGTTGGAACCAAATTAGAAACTAAAATGGAAACGTATCAATGTATTTTATCTTTCAGTGTAAAGATATCAGTGTAAAGAACTTATCATAATACAAGAACGATGGCCCATTAAAAAAGAATGAAATGATAAAAAGGGATTTTTTAGAAGCAGAAATCAGAAAGAGTAAATAGTAAAAGTCATATCAGAAATTTAGATACTTTAGATAAGATACGCCAAAACAGAATTTGCAGTTACGTATCCATCAATTTTGAGATGAATATTTAGTCTGGGAGGACTGAAATATGGCAAGACTATAATCCAGCTTCGGTTATTCTCAAAAGGATGAAAGAATTTAGGTTTTTATGTTAGATGGCTAAAGTATATGTAATTTTATTTTTTTAATGCTTTATTAAAAGGTATATTATTTAATGTTGTTTCTCTATTGTTACAGCTCGAAACTGATAAAAGCCGGTTAGTATCTGTTGTTTGATGGGGAGTTGAGAAATCCTTCCTCTACTAAAAGCTCAGGGTTTTATCGAATAGTGCATTCGTTTCTTTATTATATAAGCAATATTGTGTTTTTAAAGAAATACATGAAATACAGGGTTGATTAAGTTACAAGTGAACGATTTTTAACCTTCACAACTTTATGACGCAGCTTAGCCACAGCTGCTTTTGCGCCATTAAACCCCAACCAACAACAACAACTTTACGAAAATCCTCGACGCCATGTTGGATCATGTTCTATCATGATAGCCATTATTTCAAACTATTGTCTTGCATCGCAATTTCCATTCCAAAGGAATCCTTCTCAAAGAATTCGTATCAATCGCCTCCCATTCCTCTCTACAGGCTTTCCACAAAAATCATGGTCGCCTACTTCCAAGGGCCCGTTTTAATAACCCAAACCAGCAAAAGTCCTTCGGGGATGCGTCGAGGGATTTGACCGGGATAATCAGAAAAAGGAATTGCGCGTATTGTCTTTTCTTGTTTAAGGGTTTTTAAGTAAACCACGGTCGATTTTGAGGTGTGGAGGGAAGCTTTGTCTTGGTGCACCCAAACTTGATTTATGTCTGGTCCTTACAGGCAAGGAATTTGTTTGCGGTTTAATGAATCCAACGCGTTCTCTGATAGTAAAGGGAGTTAACATTGACGTTGTTGGCCACTTTACGAATCTAGAATTATCCCTTAAAGCAGTCTCCAGCGATGATCATGAAACCTCTCGGAAAAGTTTCCTTACATTCTAGATACCATTTTTTGATAATTTTTTTCACCCCTTGGCCTGTAATATTTTGCTCTGGGTTTGTTACAGTCACTTAAGTATACATGTGCCTCGTTCAAAGTAGCAATAAACTTCCATTTATCGCCGGAAAGATAGCGCTCGTATAATTTTCGGCAATTGGTACGTCGCTCTGAAACGTGCCTGAGCAACAGCTTACGCGCGCAGGATGTGTGACATTTAAACAATGCAGTTGCTGGAGAATTAGGTTGTATATCGTTGACTGAGAGACTCCTACTTGTCTAGCAACAAACCTTTGCGTTTTCAGATTCTCTCGACGAGTCTTCACTTTAGTAACCATCTCCGAAGTTTGACGAGGTGCGGGTTTCTGCCTCGAGGGTCCTGGTTCGTTGCCGGTATTTGACTTTTTCTTTTTTATTTAATATGTTGCTCATCCCTCCTTTCGAAATGTGCAATCCACGGGCTTTACACACACTTACAGACGCAGAATATGAAAATTTGGCGTCGGAAAGGACAGTAATATAGCCCTCCCAAAATCGGTCTATTTTCGGTGGCACTGCAACCGACATACTATTACCAATTGGAATGTTAGCTACTACTTTGCTTTTACAACCCTTGGACGAATCGCGGTTGTGCACCTCACGTGTCGTGAGATTTTGCATATTGAAATCGTTCACTTGTAGCTTTATCAACCCTCTGTAGCAGGAATAAGTCAAAATAATAATTGTATCTTTACTAATGAAAATAATGTAAAATAATAAGCAGCTTAAAGATATTATTTTTGTAAATAAATATTTTTTATTTTTCTTATTAAAACTAGCATTTTCGTAAAACTATTTGTCGTGACAAGTAATTTAATAGAATAACTTTTGTATTTGATAATGATTTTTTTTTTATTCAGATGTTCATTGAAGTTTAGTCTAATACGTAATTTACATAGAATCCAACTAAAATCCTTCAGCTACGCGAACTGTAGTCAACATTACCGTGCAGTTTCATCGAACAAGCCTTGCGGAGACATGTTTGATACGACAAGAACAGAAAACGATCGAATATGTTTGCCGCGAATCCAACCAATTACAGTGAAGAATTGAAACACGTTACTAGTGATCATTCACAGTTTTCTCACAGTCCTCTGAATACATTAAATACATTTTTTATGTGAAGATGCTTTTGAAGTAATGGCCTGACGAAGCAGGATAATAACCGCCCCAAAATATTGCATTTCTAAGATGGTGTGTTGTGCAATAACAAGTTCATTACCGATGGTCAATTTTATTTAGAACGCGAAAGTTGTGCAGGTGTCCTAAGGATAATGCATATGAGGATTTTCAATAAAATGATCAGAGCAATAAGATGAAAGGAAACATACGAATGATTCGTCTTCCAGGGCAATACCATCTTGATGGTATCACAACATGACCTCAACCAATCTCAAAACATTACATGGGTTGATCACCAATATTCGAATCATTCTTCGTTTCACTACATAAACAGAAAACCTTAAGTAATGCGATACAGGCATCTGCATCGTCTCGCCTGCTGTTCGTGGATTGACGGAACAGAGAGCTCTAGTGAACAACAGAAAAACGGCTATCACCAGTGAATTCAGAGATGAGAAAATGATCATTCTCAAAATTTTGTTGGATATTTGTTTGTTCGAACCCAAAGATGTCCCTTGTTAGTAACAGCCATTATAGCCTACACTTAATTGCAAATTTGAGAAATTTTGCTTGTAAATGGAAGATCTAATCTTCCCAAGTAATTGAGATAAGTAATGCTTATATTTTGAATTACAAAATGTGAACGTTAAATATTAACTTTCACTTCTTTTTATTTCAAAATACAGCTTGTTATTCAGCTACGTTTTTGTATTCTTGTATTTCAAGTTAAACTGTTAGATCTTTAGTTTCATTACTTTTTTTTATTTTATACATAAAAACTAAAAAAATAAAAAGGTACATAGTTTTGAAAATAAATCTGCTTGTATTATTTATAACAACCCTGAAGATATATCAGACAGAAAAAAAAAAAAAAAAAAGAATTACAATCTCCAAGTCGAAATTCGCAAGTGCATCAGTTTGATCGGTTATGATCAAAATAAATCAGAGTCTATTTAATGATAAGTTAAACCCGTATCCTTCCCGGCTGACTGAACCTTGGGACCCGTCTGGTGTAAAATAACTGAAAAAAAAAATCATCTCCGACCTCCGTGAAGGATTGAACCTGCCCAGCTGGTACGTGATCATCTTACAACTTGAATTATAAATAAGCTAAAAGAAGAGTATCAAAAGGTTGATACTTTTTAGTTCAATATTTCAATATAAAAGCTTCAAAATCGTATTTTTATTACAATGATATAGGCTATAGTTTTTGGAAGCCTTCATCCTCTTTTATAAGTTCCATTATTAAATGATAACAACATTGAATAGGACTGATACGAATGCTCTGAATATTACTTCTATAAAAGCAACCATTGTATTATGGTATTTAGTAATTATTACTGATTTATTTTGATCAGTGGTTGGGATAAGAAAGTACCGAAATCATTACCTCTTTTCGAGTCCAATAATTGATTATTTTAACATTGTCGAATAAAAAATATATTAATAAAGATATAATGTATTATTTACGTTATGTAAAAATAATGAACCTTTATTTATTATGTATGTACTATGTATTAATATTAATTTTTCTTAAGAACATTATTTATATAATAAAAATATAAAAAAAGGTTCCGTTTTTGTAAAATACCTCCCCTCCTTTATTAAATATAACCCTGTATATGTAGTATTTGATTACAACTAGGGAGAAAGAGATAGAATATATTTTTTCTTTAATATTAATTTTCTTACTCAAATTTTTATTGTTAATATTAGTTATGATGTTAATGTAAATGGTTAAGAAACATTAATATCATAATGTTAATGATTACGTTTACAGGGATATATTAAAATATTAAAATTTCTAACTTAAATAAAGAGCCACATTATTAACATGAATAAGATAAAAAATACCTTTTTAATTTTTTTAAATATCTGAAAAAATTATCTGAAAATTTAATAAATAAGGGTAAACCATATTTTAACATATTTTATCCAAAAATAACTTTCACTCAAGATTATTAAAAAAATTAAGTATTTTAAAACTAAAAAAGCATCTGAAAAATATATGAATTAAAGAGATAACATTTTTTTTATCATCTCTATAATTAATATTTAAAACTTCTGTTTATTTTAGTTTAGTTTTGTTTAGCAATTTTGAACTGTACACTATAATATTTTTTTTTTTTTAAGTCTTATATTTTTTGGTGTGTATATTTCTTTGTATAATTTATTTTTCAACATTACAATACAGATAAGAAACATTCATTGATTGTAAAGTTGTTTTTTTTTTCTTTCTTTTTTTGTGCTTTATCTTACTATCACTACATAAATCTTAAATCTAATGTCAATTATTACATAATATTAAATATTACTGCTTTGTATAACATTAATATCACATTGTATTAAAAAATAAATTCTAATTCCATTTTTATTTTTTTTAGTTATATTCTGTAGCTTTATTTATCCATTAATTAAATATCCATTCGTGATTTTATTTTCTTTCTTTACCACTCCTAAGATTTACAAATTTAATTTTTAGTTTTTTTACTACAACTTTTTATTAGAGGGATAATTTAATTAATCAGAGTTAAAATTGCTGAAAGCTAAACTAAAATATTGAAAATAATTATAAATCCTATATACTTTTTTAAGGTGTGAATGCATTTGTATATCTATAAAGTTCGATAAAAAGTAAACACTGTAAAAGAAGATATTCTGCTAAAAAGGTATTTCATCTATATGAGAAGACCGTCTGTTTGAATGGAAGACCACATCCACAATAACCTACTTAACATTACCCAACAACTACAATTTAGTTTTTCCAATTATCAATTCATGAACCTTAATCCACCTGATAATCTATTTAACTAAGCGAAAAAACTGAATGGCGTTGAAAGTAATGCAGTCAAATGCAATCGATATTTCCTTATCATTAAATTTCTTTATATGTAATTTCCAAGGAAATCTTTCACAAGTAAGCCTTGTGAGACCACGACCCACACACATATTTATTTGGAATCATGTTTTGTATTACCCTAGTTAAAAGACACAGATTTTAATTATACTTTGTATTATAAGCTACAATTTGTTCCAGCAAGATTACTATAAAGCTGCTGGTGGTTTCTTGCCTTACTTTTCGAGATGATTTTCTTTACGTGCGAGTGTCACGCAAAGCATTTTTATGTGACTATTGATAACTGTGCTATTATAATGGAAGATATATTTCCAAAAAGAATTATCTAAATTTACAAACAAGAATAGTGACACAAAGTATGAAACTTTTGTTAATTCTCATGGACACCAAAATTGTCTTAAACTTTGTAACTGTTAATTTCATAATATTAATATTAATTTATAAATATTCAGTTGTTATTTATTTTTAAATAGGCGTCTAAATTTTTAGAAAAAAAAAAAAACTTTATCAACGGGAGGAAAACGTTTTCAGAATTTTGTCTTTTGGGGTAAATACTTTCCCAATGGTTGAGATACAAATTTTTAAAATTTATTTGATTGCTTTCAAATAAAAAACACTCAGACAAAACATGTCATAGATTTAGCTTCGATTATGTACCTGTAGCAGAATGCCAAGGAATTCTGAATGGATGTGGTAATGAATGTTATTTGGTAAGATACCATCCAACCGAAAAAAAAAGATGAAACATTTTTTTCCTTCCTTCATTTTTATTTATTTATTTTAGGATACGTTATGGGATACAATACTCATGAATCTCTCCGTTCGCCAAGAGTGGCAAGTTAATTAAAAAAGAATATCTGAATCTTATCTCTCGACATTAAAAACTTGCGGAATACAATTAGATGCTGAGAGTACAAAAGGTAGCAAAATACAGAGCGGCCAGAAAAATCTAAGTTCAATTCTTAATTCTTATGTTAATTCTTAAAAAAGTAAGTTGGTGAAAAGTTTTCATTTTCAAGCATTTAAAAATTAAATTGTGATTTTTTTTTTTAAACCAGATTTCTAACTTATAATTTACAGTACATTAGTGACTGTATATTTCTACTTCTAATTATAATTACGACTCATTACAACAAAATTTTTTGAAATTTATTTTTATTTATTAACTGTAGTTATTTCACATAAATGTAAGTAATAATCTCATTTTCATCAATTATTTTATTTCATTTTATAAAAACAGGAAGAAGCCTGCTTCAACTGAAGCCGTCGTAAGAGAGAAGATATCGTTTTGCATTTGACGAACATCTACCCTTTTCTTCCCTGAAATTGAATCCCCTCCCTACTTATATGAAATTAAAAATCCCCTTGCAAACCAAAAGGTCTTTAACCTCCAAAAGAAAATTCACTAATTCCGCCTTCGTTCACTTCTCATAAATTTTGTTTATCACACAGCTAAGGTTACTGAGAAGTTCAGTTGTTTAATTCAAAAATTCAATTAATGTTTAAAGAAATATGAATGAGATGATAATAAAATTTGAAATAGTTTGCCAATAAACTTACAACGTTTATTTAATGACAGGATTTTTTTTAATAATTTGATACCTTCATGAAACATTGTTCAATTTATTTTCTATTATATTAATTTTATATTAATTTTTTTCATCAATAACTTTTATTCTGATATGGAAGTTTTTCTAGTTAAATATCAATAAATTCAGGCTGGAGCCTAGTCAATAAAGGTTTGTGTCCAATGTAATAGATTATTACTAGTTTTCCTGAGTAAAATTAATGACTAAAATTAAATAAAACGATAATATAGGAAAGACTAATACGTTACTCATTAATATTTTCTTGCATATATTATTATCACTGTAAGTTTTTACCTTCCCATGATCTAATCCTGGCACTGCTCCAAATTTTTGTTATCAAAACAACTTGATGATTTAAAACTAATTATATCTAAAAAAAAAAATGCCAATTAGAACAACTGAGAACTATCTGCTAATCTTCTACTACTCTTAAGACTATTTAAACCAATTATCTTGATTGAATTCTAATAAAAATTATTTTTTTTTGTTCTATATTACTATTTTTATTTGACTTTAATTTAACTGAGAAAATCAAATCTCCCTTCAAATATTTATGCATCGAAATTGTCTTCACTTGAAATATATTATTTCTCAATGTAATTTAAAATTACATAAATTACATACTTAATAAATACGTTAATTATTTTTGCAATTAACAAAACTATATCATTTTAATGCAATTTATTTTCCTAATTTCACACTTTAAATATTAATATATTTCAATCAGAATCCTTTTTTAATCAGAAAAATTAAATTAAACACGAAAGTTTCGTTTGTTTGTTTTCAAATGCCCGGGCGCGTGATCGTCTTTCTTAAGGCCACAACAAGAGACGATATATGATGCCTTTAACCAACCAACGTGGTCCAGGATACGCCAAAGGTGGCAGCATCAAATGATATCATCAGGAACGGACAGAAGGAGAAACAGAAGAAGAAAGAAACATCCATGACACGACCAGGATTCGAATCCGGGTACCGGCACACTGGCCGCAACGGCAGACCGCCGCCTAGACCGCTCGGCCACGCCGATCCGGCACGAAAGTTTCGTCTTGCGATCTTATTTTAAAATTTATCAAATTAACTTAGCAGCAGCAATTCACAGGTACTTCTTAAAGTACAAATAAAATATTGCAAACATACATACGTACATTCATAATTACAAGCAAATAAAGAAATAAAGATTCAAATACATCTACCAGCAATGAATAATTGCATTCCTGGATCTTATCTGTTATTTTATGAAATCTAAAAGATATGTAATGTAATGTAATGCGGTGAGTGTAGGTGGCAGGGAAGCCGAGCACCGCGACCGTTGGTCTATTGTGCTATCCCACGGAAATAAGGACAGATGGAGAGAAAGACTGAGAAAGTATGGTGGGAGAAGTGCAGGGGAAATGGGAGAACCCCGAGAAAACCTGCCCAGCGCGGATCGTCCAAAATCATGAAACCCACATGAGAATCGAACCTCGGTACTCAGAGAAACTAAAAGATAACTCATCATAAAATAACGTTTTATTTAAAAAACGGCTTATTTGTAAAATATAGGCATTAAATATTTTTTAATACACACACACACACACACAGATATATATATATA
>JAFIDM010009631.1:359362883-359375970 GCA_023159025.1 Thereuonema tuberculata
ATGGAGTAGATAAATCACTTACAGTTTATGAAAGATGACTTTATTAAGATTGCTATTATAATACAGGAGAAAATATAAGTATTTTTCATTTAGAGATACATCAATATGAACTTTATGTTAATGTTTGAGTTCCTTTAGTTGTTTGTAACCCTAGTTAAAATTATTTAATTAATTAATTATCATTTTAAAAGTAAGATTTTTCATTGAGTACATATCTATTAAAGATATTATGACTAAAATATATTTAATCTGTACGTTTAATATTTACATATTTATATATCTGTATATTTAGACAAAGAAAAAAAGATATGAGAAAGGATCAGAATATTTACAAATAAAAAGTAGTAAGTTACGATATTTTATGCTTTTTTTAATATATTAAACAATTTCTTAACTTCAAATATTTTATCATATGTCCATAGCAAAGTCAATAATTAATAAAATGAAGTGTATTTGACTTTAGTTCATCAATTATTTATGAGCATATGAGAAAATATTTTTTTTATTTTATTCCTTCCAATTATTTTATTATATTATTATTAACTCGTAACTTATTCTGTCCTCGATTTCTTATGGTTATCAGCTAAAATATTTTTAGCATTCGATAAGAATTATGTAATTTGTCCTAAAAAGTACATTTTCCGAAAAATTTAGAAGTCACAGTTTTATTTCTGTTTATTTGCAAGGCAAAAACTTAGGAAGGAATTCGTTAAAAAAATGATTAAATATTATAAAATGGTTCAGACGAAACAACTTTATTGTATTTTCTTTATTTTCATAAACAATTTTCATTTACAAATAATGTGGGGGGAAAAACAAATAAAACAACCAAATAGTGTCAACCAGGTTTACACAGAAAGGTATACAAATACAAAATAATTACAGAAACAAGTGAATATAATTTTGTGCTAAACCAAAAATTAAAGGGCGACCTATAATAATAATATAATTTAAAAATAATTATAATAAAAAAAGGAAGTACATTAACGAAAGGGAAATTTGAAAAAAAGTTAGGAAAAAAATAAAAAAAACGTTAAGAAAACAAGAAAAAAAACAAAAACAACAACAATAAATTCCACGAGGACATGAGAAGAAAAACATTAGATGCACCGATTCGAACCGACAATAATCAGCATATGAGTCCGAGAACTTACCGATCACGCTATACACGATAACTGAAATGAGATGGATGCATTTCTGACATTTAAGCTAATAGCGGAAAACCAATGAAAACAATGTCAAATATCTCGAACATGGGTGGGGGGGGGGAGATGATCCCTAAAAATACACTATTCCTAAGTTGTTTGGGTCTCTGCACACGATGGTGAAATCCGTTTGTCGATCCGACCTTCCATTCGGGAGTTGTTAGGGGTGGACAGACACGGACGGACGGACAGACCAAACGCAATAGCAATCGATTTTGATCGCTATCACAATAGCCCCCAATTGGTTCGCTAAAACCCTTGGAAATAGTAGTCGACGTTACTGTTCAGTGAATAATTCTTCCTATTTTATACTTCTATTATCAATGCACAACAGTAGCAATGTCTTTAACAGTAGCCACGTATTCATGACGTGGTTATGTTACTTGCAAAAGTACTTTTTGTGAAATCGAAAAAAGTTGTTGTATGTATTAATATCAATAAATATTCTAGTTTGTTGCCGATCATCAGGTAGCACCAGTCACTGAATGACAATCACGTCTTGATACAAATCTCGATGGCCTGGTTGAATTATTTATATCATTTTTACAGTAAATTTATTTAATTCTTGAAAATTCTCTAATTTTATTTTCACAAGAAAATAGTAAAAATATCTGTTCTTGTAAAATCAAAATTTCGTAAACAGGAAGCATATTGAAAATTCTTAAGGTTTTGAATTTTTTAATTCAAGATTTCAAAATAAAATCCTATTGTCTTTCATTACCGTTAATGCTTTTTCAATTAATAGTATAATAAATATAAAATAAATCAATCTTCATTAAAAAGATTAAGGATTTCTAATTACAAATATTTTTCTTTTGAAAGTAGAGATTTCGTAATGAAGTACGTATATATGTATTCTTCAATGCAATCTCTAATTAGGATGTACTGTGAATTTCTCGTGTACCTGCTACAGCTAAAACACATTCAAAAACAAAATCCTGAAATATTAGTTAGAAAAAAGGACCTTTTTTATTATCAGTAATTCTGAAACATTTTCATATTGTTTTGATGACCTTTGAAAATATATTTAACAGCTCCCAACTAGATAATTAGTTATTGTGGATCCAGTGGTGTAAGGGGCTGGAGGACTAAGAAAGCTGGTTTAATTCTTGGCGGAGATCGGGGATTTCTTTTGTTTCTCCTCCAGATCGGTCTTAGGGTTCATCCAGCCATCTAAAAAATGAAGACCAGGTTTCTTTCCCAAATAAAGGCGAGGGAGCGTAGGACTGACCGTCCAACCCTCAATTCATCCGTTGGGCGAGAAACTGTTGGGCCTATACTTCCAACGCCCCTCGAAAGAAGCAACATGGCCTGTAAAGTGTTATTTCTTTTTTTTCTTTTTAATTTATTTACCGTCGTCAATCACGGTGCACCAAAGTGCAATCTTCGAATGCGAAGGTCCGTGTTTCACTGCTGCTCTAGAGTTGGCATCATGGCGAACCCCCAAGAAGAAGCCATTGAAATTCCAGGGAACAGATACTGATTCCCGTTGCCTTCTTCATTAAAGAATGACTTCAGACCTGAAGAGAAAGACGAAGAAGCAGATAATACAGGAAAGGAATTTTTTCAAGCATCCATGCCGACTCCGGGATTCGAACCCAGGTTCAGATGCATCTGCCTCATGGCTATGTCAAAACGGTGTTCACTTTATCAATGATAAGTAAATAAATTTTGGTGGCTTTTGGTCTTCACTTTTGAGTCGACTTATATCAAAATCCTTAAAGAGCCACTGATTAATATCTATATATCCGTAACGTTCAACTTTTCAGATCAAAACAATTCTTAAGGCTACTGTGGTGTTTTAATAGAAATTAGTTTTATCAGTTTTGACCCCCTACTTGGATGATATACGTATAACAAAATTACCAGGATCTTCTTTCAATAACTCAATAACTAGTAGATTCCTAGGATGAAAATACTTTGAATTCCCTTGACTTACAGACGGATGGATTTACATGTACTATACTTGTTTTTCATATGAAAACGCCAAACGAAAATCTATATGTCTATATCTATATGTCAAATATGTTATGTATACAACCACGAGCACTTATTATTATTAATCCAAATTGCATGTGTACGGAATCAGAAGTAAGATTGTTTAAGTCAAATTATTTTCCTATTTAAATGAAACACTTTCTAAATATTATAATAGTTTATATGTAAATATTTTTTAGAAATCACTTATTTGTCTGTAGAAATTATTTATCTATGTTTATCTGTCTTCATTTTTGTCCTTAACCATTATTTATTCCTTTGAATTTCCTAATTACTGATGTTCTATTTATTTTTAAATTGTTTTCCGTTGCAGCCGTTGAATCAGTTAATTAACTTAAGTTCTTTATGCTTCTATCCAATGATTATGTAACATTTAATTACTTAACCAATCAAATCACTCTAAGTAAATACTACAAAAACCAATGTTTTTCGTTTAATAAATTAATTCAGTTCCGTTCCAAAACTTGACTCGTTATCTTTCGGTCCCAAAGACTCCCACAAACACCATTACAATATTATTTACAGATTTTTTTTTTAAGTCAATTCACCGGAAATATTCAGTAATGACACACCATTTTTTTTCTTGCTGCTTTTGTAACAAAACAAAGTTCTTTTTGACATAAGAATATCAAAATTACGTTTGTAATTTTTTTTTTCAGGCTACAGATCAAGTGACCATGCCCACTTCTTTGGAAATGCGACTATTCATATGCTAACTAATGCGGTACTGAATAAATCATGTTTGATTGAGGTTATTGAAAAGGATTCAAAGAAGCTGCTGACGTAATCATATTGCAGAAGAAGAAGACAAGTAAATAACTGCCTTTTATTGGTGAGCCATCTATCGTACAGATAGAGCTTTTATGAAGTCGTCAAAGGATCTGAATGGTGTCTTTTAAATTTTGTAAATCACTTATTGGCTTAATTACATTAATAGACATCGAAACTACTGGGAAGTTCATTTCATTTAATAAATACTGTAGAGATCAAAAGAACGAAAATGGTGCTTATGCTTTCATACATATATATTCAAAGATATACTGTATATCGGAATAATTATTTTTCAGAAATAGGCAAGTATACAATCAAATACTAACGACGAAAGGAAAAGCACCAGTGTAAGATGAAATATTCGAAAAGACGTGGGAGAAGAAATGAAAGACATTCTGTCAAATCAAATTAAATGTTTGAACTTTAGGACTATTCAATATTATTTTAAAGGAATTCAGTGGTTATCTTTTCATTTACAAAAGGAACAAAGAAAAGGATATTGGAAATAACCCTTTTGCCAATTTTATGTAAATTATTGTTATTAACCTAATAGAAACTTATTACTAATTGTAAACAAAACTACATGAAGTAATATCATATTTAATTTCTTTATTAACTTAACAAAAACTCACTAAAATGGTCTTAGTCAGAGATTCAGTCAGAACATTTAGGAATATCAGATGCTGTTCGTTATTGGATTTAATGACGAGTTCAATCATTTCTTTTCCCGTTTTGTTTTGGTGTTACTTGAAAAAGGAGAGGCCATTGAGGCTCTCAGAAATATCGTTATGGCTAGTGTTTTTCGTGAGTTTTTATTAAGTTAATAAAGAAGTTAAGTATGTTATTAGTAATTGCTTTCATAAAATTTGGATTCTACTTAATGTAAAGCAGAGTTTCTCAACATGTGGGCTACAAGAAAATCCCGAGTACAACAGTAACAAAGACTTAGGTTTATACAAATCCAAAGGCTGCAATCTAAATTAAATTCTAAACATTAAGTAATCTTGGCAAACAGAAATTTAAACTATATTTTGATTCAATCTAACAATGAAGGTTGATAAAATATTAGTTCACATTCATATAAGTTTTGTAAATTATTTATAAAAAAAATGTTTCAAGGTATTTTTAAGTGCTTTAAGTAGATTGTTATTCATGTGAAATTCATGCTCAGATTTTTCAAAGGATTCAATAATACGTAGTAAAGCAGCATGTGCAAATCAACAACAATTTTTGATGTGCCGTGAGGAGAAAAAGCCGAGAAGCACTGATCTAGAGAACAATTGAATTTGGAAAGGATAAAAGACGATCGGTCTTAATCACGTATTCAGTCAGAACATTTAGAAATAGGAGATGCTGCTCGTTATTGGATTTAATGATGAGGAAAAGGATTTTCAATCAACTTAACATGTCTTGATTCTTAGTTATGTAGAGCTTATCAAAAAAAAAAAAAAAAAAGCATCAAGGTATGACAGAGTATATAAGGGTATGATAGTAGCAATTAGTTTACACAAAAATTCAGAAAAAAAAGTCAAAATAGGGAAAGATGTGAGGAAAGGAAGGTTACAGTCTCTTCTAAATCAGTTACAGCAGTACTTCAAGAAGTGTTAGATAGGCATCAAGTTTTGCGGATGATTTCGAAATGTTCTTGCTAAGAAATTTCAGTGGATGACTAAAGAATTATCACTAGATTAGAAGTTGCATTAAAGATAAAGAAAACAAAGATTATGTTCAGTGGATTGATTAAAAGAAGTCACCACCACAAATAGTAATCAACAACTATGTGATTACAGAACTTAACGGAAGCTTTATAAAAGAACTCAATTGTATAACTCAAATGAAATGTTTTTACAAGAAACGGTGTTATAATGAAAGGAGCAAAGTAACTGGTTAAAAAGAAAAGTATCTAACTATATTACCTTTCCTCAAATTACACAGTGGACACACTATTAGGAAAGCAATTTAGATACTGAAGATTATACAAAGAAGCGTAGAAAGATGAATGTTAGGATGTAAAAGATGAAACAGCAAACATATTTCTCATGGATATCAGATTAGAATGGCATTACTTTCGCTACAAAGAAAAAAAGAAACTGATAAAGAAAACTTTAACGTGTCCAAATTGTAACACTGAAAGTAAAAAAAAAAAAAGAAGGCACAAAAGAATGCTTTTGCGCCCCTGAGCCCTCATCGACGGGAGTCTGGGACGGCTGTTTCGTCCTTGTTAGGACTCGTCAGATTTACCCTCGATGACATACTCAGAACAGCGCAAAAGGTTATGGATCCCCCTCCTACTCCAGGAAGTGGGGGACCCCGCTAAAGAAAGAACAATAAAAAATACATTATAATCATTATAGCTTTAAATCCTTTACCTACAGACTGCCAGGAACAAAAGAAATTTAAAGAAAGAATAATTAAAAAAAACATAAATTAAATAGTTTAAATAAAAGCCTTAATATAACATGCCCAAATATAACATTGAAAGTGAAAAAAAAAAAAAAAGA
Source organism: Thereuonema tuberculata (assembly GCA_023159025.1). NCBI lineage: Eukaryota > Metazoa > Arthropoda > Chilopoda > Scutigeromorpha > Scutigeridae > Thereuonema > Thereuonema tuberculata. The sequence goes on from JAFIDM010009631.1 coordinate 359,369,359, forward strand.
CGGCACAAAAGAATGCTTTCGCGCCCCTAATAAACTGATATTGGGCAAAACAAAACGACCAATCAATAGAAATTCTAAACTGGATTCTGAAGACTAGGAGTTTTTCAAAGCTTAGATGAAAATTTTTGTTGAATTAGAATCGAAAATAACAATTTTTAATGGAAAGAGCAGAAAAAAAAAATATTAAAGAGATTTTTAAATTCATGAAATTAAACCTGATTAAAAATTGATGTTGGCAGATTAAAAATTAAATAGCACGTAAGAAGTATATTACTTAACTAAAAATTAATTATATTTACATTTTTCTCTTCATTCTTTTTTGACAAGGTAACAATTGGTAATTATTATTATTTAGATTTTATCTAAATTATCTTTTAAAGCGTGAAAATTTAATGTTATAATTTATAAATGCCAGTTAAAATCTTTAGTTATAATTACAAAACCGAGAAACATGACCCATTATGCCTTTTATTTGTAATTATAAAATCAAAGATGTGAATTTATAGATTATCTATGACATAATTTCTCCGATAAATTTTAAATGAAAGGTCCATATCTATGATGAAAATGGAATGTACATATCAGTGGAATATCTCCTATAAAATCTAGAACTCCAGATACAAATACTGTATGTAACTGGTATTTTAGATTTTATTATAAAAACTAAAAAATACAAAAGAAAAAAAAAATTGAAAATTATTTATTAACTTATGTTTGATTTCTAAATTTAAGTTTTCTAATTTTTTTATTTATCTTTTCTTAAACTGAGTGTAAAAAAAATTATCTTCATACAGATTTTAAATTTTACAAAAAATTTATAAAATTAAAAATTTCTATTTTGAATAATTTAAAAAAAATACATATTTAAAAATAGAATACTACTCTATAATTACAGAATATTATTATAAAAGTTGACAAGTCTTATATTATCTAAGAATTCTTTTGTTTTCTTGAAATATAATGAATGTCAAAAGATAATAGTTTTTTAATCTAATCAACTAAGAAAAAGTTAATAATCAATTTCATTTACTTAAAAAAAGTCACTAAAATTAATATCTAGAATAACTAGACTTATAGCACTTAGCTTATAGCAACCCCGTACACGAAAATATAAAAGTAGAGGTGAGATAGGAAGCTCTTACTTTCATTCCGTCACCATTTCTACAGCCCCAATTATATGTCAGATAGAAATGAATCTTAAGACAGTCAGACAATCTTATCTTATTGAATACGAGTTCCGGTCTTCGATAACTTCTTGTCAGGGAAAGTGACTAAAAATGATTCATGTACGCGGTCGCTATGGCTTCGTACACCCTCTGAAACTAGTTCTTTGCTTTGTTCATTTCTGAAAGTGTCCAAAAATGAGTTTAACTTTACAATGATTTGTAATATATTCCTTATGAACGTGCTCTCCATAATTTTCTTTGTTTTTGTGTTTTTTTTTTACTTTTACAATTTTTATCTCATTATTCATTATATGGCCTTTCCTATAGCAATGGTCTGCTATTTCTGACATTTCCGTTAATTTTCTCCTTATACCCCCCGTATTCCAATACCGGTTCTCTTAATAAAGAAAGACATTAGTAGAAATAAAACAAGTAAGATTATATAAATTAATATATTAAACTAAACAATTGTTAAGAAAATTATTGCTGTAATAACGTCAGTGATATCATGAGCTAAAGATTTATTGATCGAATTCATGCTATTTCCTTTTGTTGTAATAGCTTGAGAAAGGAAGATCGAAAAATACTTCAGAAAATTTGCTAATAAATAGATATACGAAGAGATTGTGGATATATTAATCTATGATTTGTAATAGTATAGTTAAAAATCAGTAGTTAAATCAGCTAATATTGTTCTACAATGGTTACTAAATTTTTAAAAAAAAATTAATATGAATTATGAAATTCATATTAATACGGAGTAATTAATATATGTAAAATAGCTAAAACATTAATAAAAGTTATTAAACGTTAAAATAACAATTAAATAGTTAATATGAATTTGAAAATCTGAATTTATGCCTCAAGGACTTCGCTACATCCAGGACTTTATGCCTCAAGGACTTTATATCTTAAAATTAAATTTATTTATTAATTAGGTAGAATTTATTAATTAAATGTATTCTCAAGAAGGGATTGGAATTGCAGCAACATTATCTCTTAAGTATTTTTTTTATTGGGTTTTGAATTTGAAGTCAGTTAATACAATTCAAATTAAAATATTTATATACATTAATGGCTTAATTATTTTTTTTTAATTGTCAATAGCAACTCCAATAAATTTCTAACAAAATTTACAAAAAGGTAATAAAATTAAAACAAACCAATAATGTGAATACTAATATTATAAAATAAGAATGATTTTGACATTACTTCATTCGTGACTAAAAATAAAAATAAAGTAATTAAATAAAAGTTTCGTTTTTAAATTTAATGCATAAACTTTTTAGTGAAGTTTGAGATTTAGATTCTATTAAATTTCGTCGGCAATGAATTGAATGAAAGACACAGTGGAGCGAAGAAAGGATGTATAGAAAAGATATTCTGAAAGGAGGGATGTTCGTAATTATCCAAGAGGAAAAAAAAAAGATTATCCCCAGGTTATTGAACACATTTTTTTTTATTGATTTTTTTTTTTAATTTTCTTACCAATCGTAGATAGAATAGAAGGTCATTCCGTTTCAGTTCTCGGAAAATTAAGTATTTTGATGTAAGCGAAAATCTATGAAGTAAGAAAAATGTCAGGGAAATATAACTTCAATGAAAAAAAAAATGGATGCATCGATTACAGCACAAATAGTAAATACAAAATTATGAATTGATAATTTCCATTTATTCTGTTTTTATGTGTGTATGTGTTTTTCAGTTTTTTTTTTTTTTTTTCTTAACGATAATCGAAACAAAAAGCCTATGAATTGATAACTGAATGTTTGAATATAACAACGGTATCGAAAGTTAAAAAAAAAAAAGAAAGAAAAAGATAATCATGAAACTAGAGGAAGGAAAAAAAAAGAAAAAAACCCGAACACAATGAACAGGACACAGAGGCTAGAATTAGAACTATTTCGGCTGTTGGTTCAGAGGACATTGAACTCTTGGTCTCTGAATTCTATTCCACTCTCTGAATTCGAATAGCTCAGAAATCAATGTTGCCGAAATATATAAAAAAAAAAAATATTTCTGAATTAAACAAATGAACATAATTAGTTATCATAAATAAATAAATAAACTTCAGTAAATTATTATTGTAATTTCTGAATTATTACTTATAACATTAATTAAGGCATTTTAATATCATTTTATTAATCAATACATATGGAAATAATAAAATTATATTAAATGAGTAAAAAACAAAATTAAACGATGAGATTATAAATAAGTTAGAATGAAAAATAATCTTTATAATGATCAACTAATTTAATCCTAATTCTTTAAAAATTTATAATCAAAAGTTCTGCAAACTACATTGGAGAGAAAGTTGATGACACTTTATATAATTATTATTATTATTATTATTATTATTACTTAAGTTTTTAAGATATTTTTACTACACATTTTTCTTTCTTTTTGTGATATTAAAAAGATTTTAAACATAACATTATTTTATAAAACAATTAATAATACTCTTTTTAATATATGTATGTATAATATATCGCTTAAATATTCTGTAATTTACATCCTTTGCATCTTCCGAAAGCTTTCTATTGACTGTGAATTGAACCATTCATATTTAATTTTATAATTAAATTAGCTGACAACTTTGAAATTAGAAAGTAAAAAAAAACTAATAGCAAAACTATTTTTACCAATAAGATAATCTTATTAAAATTTTAATTAAAAAATATTCGTTACTAAATGAAATTAATTTCCTAAATTAATTAGGAAATAACTCATTTCTAATTTTCTTAATATTATTAGAAAATTAAAACAAAGAAACTTAAGCATTTTTAAGAAATTAACATTTCATAATTTAAAATAATTGTAAAACATATACTGTATATTCATAAATCTTAACTTCATTAAAAAATTAACGTATTTTTACATTTTAATATTTTCGAGTTATATAAAACTTAATATGAATAGACCCATTGTTTAAATAAGATAGCTATAACGTATTCATAACCTAACCGATTTAGGCCAATTAGGTTTATTTCATTCTTAAAAATATTAAAGTATCTAATCTTTGAAATAGAAACAAAAAAAAGAAAGAAAAAAAAACTAATAAATTATTCATAAATTGATTTCACTTAATAAATGTTGGTGCAGGCACTGCTACTAGGCAGTTAAATAAACATAAAAGATTAGAAGAGTTTTTGAAACACGAAAACAAACTGACATACTTACATCTCATTTTTTACGCATTATTTGGAAAATAGAATTGTTAAAAAAATGAAAGAAAAGTAAACAAACTCTAAATAAAAGCATATTAGAAATAAAAAAAATACTTAAAGAATTGAAAGAAGTAATTAAGTTTTTCACTAAATTTTGCTTTAAATTAAACCAATTTCTTTTAATTCCCCGAAATCCTCAATTATAGCCTAATTTAAATTATCCTTAACTGTTTCATTAGTAGGAGAAAGGACTTACCGTAATCAGAGCATTCCCGAGTTCATGTTCCACATTTCAGCAATTCGGAAAATTGTCTTTGGTGTTGAGTAAGGCAGTACCTACTGCAAAGTTTCTCAAAATTTTCAATGAAAAAGGAAGTGCGGACTAAAACGAATGCCAGGAATGTTGTTTCTTCATTATCCTCATGATTCTTCATAAGTTTTCTTCAAAACCGTAAGTTTCTGATAATTTAAAATCATTATTTTTTATTTATTTATTTTTTCATCAAACAACCTTCTAATAGTTGTAACGGTAGACTGCATCACCTACAAATGCTTATAACAATTCCATATTTAGCTGATTTTTACTTATTTAGTAAATTTGCACCATGGAACTATCTAAATCATGAAAATGTTACATATTTTCTTAATTTCTAAATATAAGTGCCTTTAAACTAAGAAATCGAGCCTTATTACTTTGTTAACCAAGCCTACAATAGGTTATAAAGATTAAAAGCAATTTATGTTGTAGATAAAGAATTTGTTTAAATTCTTGATTTTAATTATTCAATACTTTCATTACATTCAGCCTTAGCATTTAACGACATTAAAAACAGTTGTTTAGGCCTAACTGCTGATAAATATACTTACAAATAACTAAGTTAAATTAGGAATTATATTACTAAATACCTTTTTAGTAGGAGTTTTATATGGATAAAGTAAACTCTATTTTTAATCTATATTTAGCACAGATAGATATTTCTTAAGCAATTCCAGCTTTTCTGTAAATTCGATAAATAGCAAGTTTAATCGAAAGTTAAGATTCTAACATGATAGTTGGTCAATGACCCAGATAAGTGATTTGGATGCTCTCAGAATTCACAAACAGCGTCTTAAAAACATAATGACCCAACATAGAAAATATCTATTTAAAGGATCAGATTGCTTATTCAGCTCCAAGATAAACAGTCATTAAGAATTTAAATGTATTTTTATTGATGGAAACAAAGGCTCCTAATCAAGTTTTAATGTTTTACGTCAACTGTACTTTTCCACAAAATTAAACCTTCACGGAGATTATTTAATTTCTTTGAATTAAATCAACTATAATAATAAATATGGTTCCTTCTTCGTAATGATTGTGATTTAGTGACCCGGTAACGGAATTCCCTGCAGGGAGAATTCTGAGGGCAATTTCCTTCTTTAAGCAATATCAATGTGGTAGCCACGTGAAATGGGACTATCCCAATCCGATAACCACTTAATAACTTTTGAACCCAGGATATAATCTTCGCTTATCGTATGAAGGTATATTGCTGAAATGTATATTTATTTATTTATTAATCGATTTTTTTTTTTAATTTTACTTTGACATCGACACAAGGTATTCTAACAATTCGATTATGACTACAAATGACTAAGTTATTGCTCTATTTGTTTGAAGTGGAACTATATTAAAATAGCCACTGTTACTTTTAAAATATACTTTGTTAAAGGGTTAAAGTTTTTAATTTTTTTTTTTTTTTTTTTTTTGTAAATCTTAATTTTTGAGACACTACTGCAGTGTATAGAATTTGTCTATAGGCTGTTGAAACTGGAAATATACTCCAGGAGGGTCTTATAATTCTCTGCCTAATAGGTCCCAGGTTTCCTCTCAAGAATTAGGAAGGGTTAGTATCAGACTGGCTTTTCGAATACTTCGTCCCGAGACTATTATAGGCTTATCTTCCAATGCTATCCACTGTCATGTGCCGACATGTATGGAAATAATTACATGTTTAAACTTTTAATGGAGTTGTCGCAGTTTTTGAACTCATCATTTTTCTTCGTATCAGTGCTTAGAAATATAAAGGTCCGTAAAATGGTGACTGGTATTAATCCTAGGTAGTTGGTAGTTCTAGTGCTTGGTAGTTCAACTACAAATAAAAAAGAGAAAAAGAAAAAAACTGGCAACCTGTAGGACAGTATCAGTATTATAAACAGAAATGCCCCCCCCCCAGGCCTTATGGCTCAACCCCCCCTCAAAGATCTGACGGAGGGGGCGGGGGGGGGGGGGGGGC
>JAFIDM010009631.1:359376070-359413134 GCA_023159025.1 Thereuonema tuberculata
GGGGGGGGGGGGGGGGGGGGGGGGGGGCTTGGCCCACATTTGCATTAGGGCCCAAAATTTCTAGCCAATGGCTGAGAGCGCTGAAATCGCTTAGTTCCATTTCATTCAGTGGTGTAGCGAGCTTAACTGGCGCCCGGGGCACAATACCTTTTTGACGCCCCCCCCCCTCCCGGAAAACAGATTCTCCAAGTCAACAACCAAAAAAAAAACGACTTTCACACTGTTTTTAATTTTTTTGAACCCCCCCCCCAAAAAAAAAAAAATAAAAAAATTCAATGGTGCAGTCTGCGCCGTGGCTCCCCCGCGAGGGCACCCGTGTTATAAAGAGCGATACAATACAACACAAATGACGAGAAACTTTGCTTGATATCTAAGTAATCTTTGCAGTAAGGAAAAATCAAACCTATTAATAACATGTGTTACACAGATGGAGGGAAGGGGGCCGTGAAGCAAAAACCCTACTAAAGATGTTCCTGTTTTATTATAATTTTTTATATTTGAAAACGATTGCTGTCAACAACCGCATCTGTATTTCTGCAACAACCGTCATATACAGGGTGAATCAAAATTCCCTGTACAAACTTTAAAAATCGGTCAGGAATACAAAAAGAAACCGTATTCATAGTAAATGTGGGTCCGCAAACGCCACCCGAATGTGCCAGAGGGCGCTGTTTGGCAGCACATTAGTTGGGCAGTGTGAGCCATCGTCATTTGAGACGTTGACTTTGTACGAGTAGAATGGATCGCTTCACTGGTTAAACTTCAGTTTACGGAACAGCTTTGGAACTATTTTTTTTGTTTTTCGGACTGGCGGGGTTATTTATCAATCCATACATCCTGCAGCTAAGTAAACCTAACTTGGCTAACCTAAGCCAAATTTGAAGGGTTATATCCTGCATCTAAGCAAACCTAACTTGGCTAACCTAAGCCAAATTTGAAGGGTTATATCCTGCAGCTAAGCAAACCTAACTTGGCTAACCTAAGCCAAATTTGTAGGGTTATATCCTGCAGCTAAGCCAACCTAACTTGGCTAACCTAAGCCTAATTGTTTTTGGTTGAATCTCTCCGCTGAAATAAACAAATGAGACATACTAAAAAAACACACGCGGTGTGTTCTTCCGCACCCAATCACAACGTGTTCCGTAAACTGAAGTCTAGCCGCTTCACTAATGCTGAGAGAACAGATACACACCTAGCAACGAACGGAAACGGTCAAGCCGTTGTATGTTTGTATCGTGAACGATTCCCCAACAGATTTGTGCCCAATCATCAAACGTTTGCAAGTTTGCACCAGAGATTGTGTGAAACTTTGAGCACCTACTGCGAACCTGTAAGTGTACAGCTTACTGTCATATTGTAAACATATAGCTAATAAACACATTGTCTACTTTACTTGTTATCTTTTATTTCTGAACCTTAGTGTATCTTCTAGCACATTCGGATGGTGTTTGTGGACATACGTTCCACTATGAATACGGTTTGTTTTTGTATTCCTTACCAAACTTTAAAGTTTGTACAGGAGATTTTGAATCACCCTGTATATACAATGAAGAAAGAGTGAAACACTGACTCTGTATTTTGTGAATATCAGTTGGCAGATAGCGGAGTTCAAATTCAAAACTTTGCTGAAAAATTAATATTTACTTTGTACTCTTTCCCTGTCAAGTCACGAAGAACATCTGATTACCTAAAAACCTATCATTAAAATTTCAACTTCCCTAGGATAAATGGATTCTGATTATCATAATCACTGCAGGTTGAAAGATAAAATAATATAAACTTTAGAACCCTATTAAAATTTCCCTTCCATTCGAATCTAAAATAAAAAGATAATTTAAAATAACTTCTTAGCCTCTAACGTTATTTTAAAGAAATAGATTAACCGAAAGAAATCTCGTCCTAAGGAGATCCAGGACAAGAATGATCACTGGAGCTCATCATTATTTTTTATTAGTAAAAAAAAAAAAAGCCTATTTCTTCGTTTTCTTTCTTGTTTTTTTCCTCTAAGTTTTCCTGTTTTCATCGAATTGCAAAAATAATGTCGTTTTGATAACTTGGCTAAAAATCAAAGTTCAATATTACTTGCAAATTGTTTACTACTAACTCGTAAACAAGAACGAATATAAATTACGATAATTTCAATGATAATATAAATAGTGTATAAGTTTTCCAGATAAATACAGAATTAAATAAAACTAAGTTTTCTCCTATTCTTCGTAAGACGAATGTAATAAATTTGTAAGTAAAATAAAAGCTTACTTAAGAAAACTATTTGGAATAAATCGTTATTAAGTTTTGTTCACATTTTCTTTCTGTTTGCTTTTACGAGAATTACGAATTCTGACATTCTATTAAAATTATAAGTCTTCAAAATTAAAATTAAATGGCCTTTCATACTGAAATTCGAGGACAAGTGTTTTGGAAAACGGGTATTACTTAATGAATTGTATCTGTTTTTGGTCGTAATCTATCAGCGGTCTGTCATTGCGGAAGGACAAAGAGTAACAAAGATAGTGAAACATGGTTTTTTTCCCCTGGTAAGTTGAAAAAAAAATGATTGTACGGAGATGAGGTGCTTGGATGGAAGAGTGAATTAATCTCTCGAATTAGTTTTAAATATCTCTTTTTGATTTCGGGGTTGCAAGTTTTATGTATATAAAATAATAGAGAGAATATATAGGTCTACATGGAGAGAGAGACAACAATTTGAAATTGTTAAATTTGTTCCATAATTCTCTACCCCCTCCAAACAAAAACAAAAAAAAAGACAACAAATCCAAGATTAATTTAATGCATTTTCTAAATAAATCACTGGACCAATTGACTTCTAAATCTTGAACACAGATGAATTGTCGAAAATCAGAATTTTAATATAAATTAATAAAATTTTAATAAAAATCAGAACTAAATAATGAAATGCATGTGCTCTCCCCTAATAGCATCAGAACCATTGGATGGATCTTCTTGACACTTGACATGTATATTTAAGAACAAGTGACAATCTAACTTTTATATTTGAAAGTTTTTCCTAGTGGCGGGTTCTTGTCGAGAAATTAATGTTGAAGGCAATAAAAATTGCAACAAATAAAAGTCAGAAGCGAAACAATGGATTTACATGGATATCTAACAAAGAATTTGAATTCGTTTAGTAATCCACTACTTGATGCGCACTTTGATTTGCTTCAAAATATTTGGATGACGCGACTTCATTAAGTAATGCAGATTTAATTAATTTATAAAGCCATAAATGGCTTTCTATATTTTGTATTAGATATTATAATTTTAAAGCAAACAGAGAATTATTGTTCATTTTTACGATTAAAAAAAGAAAAGGAATTTTAAGGGAAGTTGGTTTTAAGTTCTTTATAGAATTCTTGTTCCTTGCTGGAATATTTTACATGCAGATGAAGGCTATTTATAATATCGCTTTAACAATTCGTTATTTTCATGATCTTTATTTCTTTTACACTAAATGTCTTGTGCAGTGGAACTAACGCTCTAGATGTTCAAAAGCCCCGTTGCCTTGTGTGTCTTTCTACTCTACTTGTTGAGAAATGCTTCTTTTTAATTCTAATGTTACTCCTTTTTTTATGGTTGAGATTATCATGAAAGATTAGAATAAAAGCGTCTTGAATAAAATAAAATAGTATAATGAAACATTAAAAATAATAATAATAGAGCAGAAAAAGAGGACAGTGAAAAACTTCGAGCAATGCCATCTTAACCCATGTTTCAATTGCTCTACATTTACCTATATATTTACATATATACATTTATACATTTATACATTTACATTTACAATACATATTTTAGTACATAATTATCAGAAATCAGCTATCAAAGGATATCAATCTCCAAATTTGTAACACACTTAAAAGTGAATCTTAAAAAAAAAAGTCTTTTACTGTTAATTTAAAAAAATGTTGAATGATTGTGATCTCAGAAGGGTATCATACTATTTTTAGTCTGTATTTAAAATCTAAAGTCAAGGGCTTTAGGCTGACAGTTACTATTCCAACCTGAGATCACGATAATTCAACATTTTTTTTATCCTGGAAAGCTGAGGTTTTATTGTGAATTTAAGCTACTGATTATAAGCTCCTTATTGATTCTAACCTAAATAAAAGCCTTTATTTAACTCAAAGCTTTCCGTTCTACATTTCGGTTACGGTTTATCGTACTTTTTTTTTATTATTACATATTTGATTAGCTTTGATTTAGTTACTTTTTATGTAAAAAGAATGTAAATATATATATATATATATATATATATATATATATATATATATATATATGCTATATCTGAATTAGTCTTTTTATTTTTTTTATCATTTAATTTAATACCATTCCATCATATCCCAGTTTCGAATTAATATCTTTCATCGGTTCGAGTTAGCCTCAATCCGCCCTTGAGGATTGACTGACTAATATATTATAAATGAGAAATGCAAAGTAAGTGACCATTCAACATTCAAAACTAACTAACTAATTAAATAAATAATTAAATAAATAAATAAATAAATAAATAAATAAATAATTTAAATTCATATCAGGATCTCTAATAAGGAAGTTAATAATTAATTCGAAATGTACGATACTTAATAATTTAATAACTAGTTAATTACATGTAACTAATTATATTAGTTTAATTTTGCTATCAAAAGTGTTATTAAATAAGAAAATACAGATTCACATTTGTTAAGAACTTGTATTATTTATGATTTGATTTGCTAAGGTCACTGGTCTTTGTCATTTACTCATAATTGATCTAGTCCTATATGTGTTAATGACCAATCATGATTAATTCTAATTAATGAGAGTTATTCAACTAAAAACAGATGCCCTAAAGCCCAGATTAAGATTCAACAGTAGATGTTCAAAGGATAGTTTTACTTTGTGCCTAAATCCTAGATTTTTGCTTTTTTTTTTTTAAATCTACATTTTAAGTTAGTTTTGAAACATCCTCTTGTTATTCAGTGCCATTAATTATCAGGTCTATTATTTATTTATTTATTTATTACAATAAATAAATAAATAAATAAATAAATAAATAAATAAATAAATAAATAAATAAATTTCTGCTATTAGCGGATATCCATCTATCTCCAGCCCAGTTTTTATTAAACTTATTTGTAAAAAAACTGATAATCACGGGCAGATCCAGGATTTTTCAAAGGGGGAGGGGAGATAACTTTTCTGAAGGGCTGACTATACCTGTGAGTCTGAAGCGTACGCTAGTCGCCAGCTTTTTATTAGCATTTGAAATCGTCGTCATCATGGCAATAGTAATGTCTATCAGGCAGCAGCCTTTGGATACCCTATTTTATCCAATCTATATTCACTGCTAAAGGGAGGGGCTATAACCCCCCCTAGCCCCCCCCCCCCTGGATCCGCCTATGCTGATAATGATAATTATACAGACATAAGTTTTCTGTATTAATTAATGTTATTGATATTTTAATTGTAATACTCACTCTTTTAGTAATTACTTTATAAAAGTAATTTTTTTAGAAAGCATTTCTTGTTTAATACTCCCGAAATGCAATACTTTTGGAGTTCTTACATTAAGAAACAGTTAGAGCTTCGGAAGGAACGTGCTTTAATCCATTCAGTCATATTTAGTCATTTAATAACTTTGTAACTGACGCCGGGATGTCGGTTACCTTGAACGGACTTTGAATCTTTAGTGACTGCAGCAAAGGAAGGAATCTAAGTTCATTTGATTCCCTATTTAATCAGTTTCGTGAATATTAACTAAAATGAAACCATTCAACAATAACAGATACAACGGTTTCATATGAACCCTACAATTAACAATAACGTTCTGTTTGAGCATTTAGTAGAAGAAATAAATTTACAGAATTGGAATGGATAATTAATTACATATTTTCCTTAACTTCAACGACTATGCTTATGGTTACGTAAGCAAAGAGGGATTCTGGGTAGGGGATTCATCATGATTCACCCCTACCTCCGACCACCACCACCCGAACCCTCTCTTCCAGTCCAATAGATTCAACAGGCACATAGCCAGGATTTTGTTAAGGGGGGGGGGGGAATCACTTACATTAATTTCTTATAAATGACTTTGCTTTCTTTAAATGAAACTTGAAAAGTAAAATGATCTTAATACTAAAAATCTATAACGAGAGTAGGCTCTTTGAATTTCATCAATTACACAAACACACTTGAATATTTCCACTTTCTTTTCTTTTTTTTTCTTCCCTGGATTTAATTATTAAAAAAGAAAGATTTAAAAATAAACTAATCATGCGATTTTCTGAAAATTCCACATTGTTTGTAAAACATTAAATATAATAAATACATAGTAAAACATACAAATTAAGTATTTCACAATAATTCTCCTGAATCAGAATTTAAATTATTTAAAGATCTTTTGACTAAGGAAATAAATAATTGTGTAAAATGTACTAATTTTCATCGGAAAACTATTATCAATACGAACATGACAAAATAAGCTGAAAGAATAAACATACATTATATCTCGTTGCACAGAAAACGAGATGTAAGTCCTATTCATCAGACAGATGTTGTTCTTTTGTCCTTCCCATATTTCCGTTGACGGATCTATTACTTGCAATGATTAAATTCTTGAAAGATGAACTCGCCAGCATTGGAGAAATGAGAATCAAATGCAAAACAAAACAAGGATAGTTTATCATAGTAATATAAAATTACAGATAAAAATCCGCAAATAAGTTTATCAAAATAAAAGCATTAAGATCCCAAAAATTCAATCCAATAATAATGGAATTACTATAGCCGACGATTACTGTAAGTAATTAATTTAAATGACTTAAATTACTTAAAGTCAAGATTCCTACTTGGGAAAGTCGAAGGCTAGCGAAACATGTTTTGCTTTTTTCTTTCTTTTTTTTTTTTTTTTAAAAAAAAAAAAAAAAAAAAAATGTTAATTCATTTATTATGTTTTTTTTTTTTTTAATAATGACCTTCCATAAATTACTGAAATATACATTTGTCTCTTAATTCAAATAGTGTAGTAATAAAACTCCATACTTGAAGTGATTCTATAAATCTTTGAAATTTAATTTACACTTGAGATAGTAAATACAGTAAAACCTCATTAAGTCGTCACTCAAGGGACCAAACATTTTTGACGACTTAAGCGGAGTGGAAATTTTTGAAAAAAAAAAAACAAACAAAAAAAACCACTGAAATACAGTATTTTTATGAATTGCTGTAGGATTCGGTGAGAAAAACAAGATTTTCAGAAATCAATACGTGCAAATGAACGAGTGGAAAATAAAAAAAAATATTTTTATAGTTACCATATTTTAATCGTTTTAAAAGAAAGGCAATGTCTGTCTTTGAATCGTTCCAGCCAACCATTGCTGCCGCCGAAATCTTCAATGTTCAACTCCTTAGCAATTTCCATGGCTTTTTCTTTGAGAATCACGGCAGAAATCGGCACATTTTGCGATCTGGCATGTTTTAGCCATCGAACTAAAACCTCCTCGATCTCGTCAAACTTCGATTTCCTCATTCTCTTTCTTTTGTCTTTGCAGTCGGCTTCTTCAATTACTTGTTTCGATGAAAGAATATCGTTTAATGTAGTCCTGGGAATATGATGTTCTTTGGCAAAAGCTGTTTTCGAAACATTTGATTTTTCAAAAAGTGCAATTAAGTCTTTTTTTTCTTTAAAACATAACGAGGTAAGTTTTCGTTTCCCTGGCATGTTACAAATGTAATCGAACCACGAAATTGCAAGATAAAAAATAGCCTTTATAGCGGGGCTTACTCGCTATGAAATGAAATCACACTCAGTAGCGGTCAAGAAAAACGTCTACACTTGACAAGAGTTGCAGCGGGAAGTGTGTTATTTCCCAAGTGAATTTCCCACGGGAAAATTCTCCGTAAAAGCTAGGCTTTCTTAGAGTGAAGGGGCGGGGCTGAAAAGATAGCAGGCAAAATTGAGAATAAAGATGCTTTTCGCCATTTTTGAGGGTGACGAGTTATCCGGAGTAGAATTAAATTTGGTGACGAGTAAAAGAGGGTTATTTTACATTATTGTCTATGAGACTTTGTCGGGACCGAAGGAAAACGACGACTTAAACGGAGTGACGACTTAACAAGGTTTTACTGTAAATGGCTGCGAGATTATTCCATCAGGTGAGCTTCAGTTTTTCGCTGATCTTCTGATATTTAAATCTTCGAGTCTCCCAAACATAGGAGATAGGAGGATGAGAGAATGGAAAATGTATAGAGGAGAAGAAAAGAAAGAAAAACATTTATCACACAGTGGAAAACCCTGCAATTGTAAGAAAAACACATAAAAGCTACATATAAAAGCTAAATATGAAAGAAAGATGAACGAGTGTTGTAACCAATGCTAATATCTACTTCATAAAGTATGTATTTATAATCATTGTAATTAAAAAATAAATAAATGTTTTAATCTGATGTTTGTTTAGAAGTGTCTTTCAGAGGACCTTGAAGAAACTGTTAGATCAGCCCACGAAGCCCTTATCGACCTCCCTCTCTTTTCTCTTAGCTATGTACTGTCACTATAGATCTGTTGCCGGGTGGTGGCGTTGTAACCCCAAATATTATTGCATTCGAAAGTGGAAGAAATCTAGTATTTGGAACTTTTTTCTTTTGGGTTAAGACAGCCCTTCGCTTTGTTTGTAACCCCCCCCCCTCCGAAAAAGGATTTTTTTTTTTTTTAGTTGAATGATTAACACCATCACAACGACACCCAGTCCAAAAATTCCTGAGTACGGCTCCATTTTTCTGCCATCTTAAAGCTAGACAAACTTTACTGTATTTTGATCGTTTTTCTGTCTGTGCATCTGATCATGAGCTCAGTGCTTCGAGAACTGGGAAAAAAAATCATGAGCTCAGTACTTCCAGAACCGGGTTATTAGCTCAATTCTATAATAAGAAAATTACTTCGTTTTCATCTTGAAGAAAAATGGTAGCTTTGTCGTTTCATGGTCCTAGATGTGGAAGGGAAAATAAAATGTAGGCCTAGTTATTAATTTTTTTCTTTGCTTTATTTCTGAAAAGGAAGACTTATTTTTTTTTTTTGGATGGAAGATAAACTCTTGGTCTTGGGGCGGCATTTTAATCTCTAGAAAAACCTATCTCCTCCACTGCTTCCTTCTACTCCGTATTCTCTACTTTTATTAAAAAACATTTATTCATTTTAAACTGAATTTGTCCACTCAGCTTCTACATTTTAAATAATTTAAAATTCAAATTTACCATAAAAAATCTATTAATCTTAAAACGTTTGACTTTAGTAAGATCGATGCTGACACAGGATTTGAATACTTACTTCCAAGTGAAAAAAAACCTTTACAGAATGTGTAGCACTTACATTATTAATTTTTAATTGGAAAAAGATATGAAGAATTAACTTACTTTGAACTTACTTTTCCAAATTAAAAAACATGTCACCTTCATTTCATTTTTAAGCAGTGTTTCCCAACGTATGGCGTTCGTTCCTCCAGCGAGACGTAGCGAAAATAAGCCGATGCTATAAATACATAATTATTTAGTCCATAATGTGAAAATTAACATAGTCGATATTCTGCTGATCTTGTCGTGACAAGTATTATTAGCGTGTTTTGTCTTTCACGTCAGAAAACATCGTGAAACGCTTGCTTGAGCTATGAGAATTTTCTGGTTAAATTTCAATAGGATGCATGAAATGCTTAACTGGAAATCACTCCATAAATTGACTTACCTTATCAGTATTTCTGTTCATTTTGAAAAAAAACAAAAACTAATCTCTTCTTTCAACGTAAATTTATATCCATTTTCCAGATAAAGATAAAATAAGCACGTTGATTAAAAAAAATGATGTTTTAGAATATACTACTACATTCAATTCCTTCCCATCCCTTTAAAAGTTAATATGAAATTCAATTCATGAAAGCAGTGTTGATCTGTTGCAAAACATGAGGCAACATTGAAAAACTTTTCAAAAAAATTCTCTTCGTCAATGCTTCTTTTAGTCGGATAACAGATAACGGTCCTCAAACACTGCCAAATAAGCTATCAGAGAAAAAGCAAAACAAAACAAAACACACACAAAAAAAAAAACAACCTCTTGGAGCTGCTTCACGTAGATTCTTAAAAAACACTTGAATAAACTTCACTAATAGAATCCTGGTTAAAGTCACGCCACTAGTTTACCCAGGGATTTAGAATAAGGGAGGTTATGATAAACCTCGTCATTCAACCAAATAAAAAAGTTACGTCAAATGAGCGATGACTCTCCAACCAAAAGAAAAAAGGTGCAGAATGATTGATTTCCGAATGCAATTTGGTATTACAGCGATAAGTCTTAATTCTGAAAATTACATCCAGTTTAACAAAGCAATGAAGAATTTTCTTCCTTTCTCAATTTGTTTTTTTTTTTTTGTGTGAAAATTTGGAATTTTTGCTTTATTAATATTAAAATGAAAAAAAATTAAATAAAATAGAAAAAAATGAAACCAACTTATTACTGCAGAACCATTTTATAACAGTCTGAATCTTCTGTATGTCTGGTTAAATAATAATTATCATATGCATAATTCCACGCATTAATAATAATTTGATTTGTATTCAAACCAGTTTTTTTTTTTCTTCTACAAAATGGTGGTTTTCAATAAGCTATTAATTCCGCTTTTCTCTAACCTAATTTTTCACATTATTTTATGCTACAATAGTGTTATTCCTATGAGGTTTACTGAACAAGGAATTTGTTGCAATAGGCTATAGTCAAATGGTTAGCGTGTTGTTCGACTTTGATTTGATTCCCAGACAAATTAGAAATGTCTGTCCTTCTAAAAAGTGATGACTGGGCACTTGGGAATATTTAGACCAATAATATTTGAAAAACGATTTTCACAATTGTCGCTCACGCGAATAATGATTACAATTTCTAAGCATTTCTTTTGCTATTGCAGATAGATGAATGAAGAAAATGAGGTTCATTTAGTTTTTTCTATTGAAATAATTATTTGAATAGCTTTACGGTCTGTTAAGATACAAAACACATTTATTGTGCAGAAATTTCATTGAAAGAATAAAGGAAAACAAATGATAGCGAAGTAGTTTGATAAACTTAAAATGTAACATAATTTTTGAAAAAGTTTATTTATTCAAAAACTTTGCGTTTTTTTCTTTTTAAATGATTTTCTTTCCTCTGTTTATCAACGAATTGTTGTAGCAGCTTCTCTTTTAATATGACCACATAAAGTATGTCAATAAGAAAAGAAGAATTGTTTTCTGAGATGACTTTGTTGGTCAAAGAAATTGAATTAAAAAAGGGAAGTTAGTTAGGAACTAAAATTCATTGGGTTCGTGACAAAAGAACACAGGTACTACTCATTCCTGTATTTATTTTAGTACTCAACAATTTAAATGACTAGAATCAACCGATGGCAATGGGAAACTAAGGAGGTCAAGTTTTCAATAAAAAAAAAAAAAGTCTTCTTAATTTTGGAGAATACCAAAATCCCTTCAAACTAACTATCCAACAAAGAAAAAAAAGTTCTACTTTTACTGTTCGAAATTTCGAGGGAGGCCAAGGCTCTGTCGTCCGACTATAGACGCCTATGAATTGACCAATCATATAGAAATTTGTCTTAGTTTTAATTTTATCTTGTGACCACAAAAGGAGAAAAGGAAAAAATAAATACATCCAGATATAAAATTTAGGTAAATTATATATCTACTATCTCATTTGTTTTCATTGAGTAATACATTTTAATTCTACCAAATCTACGACTATGAAAATATGACAATGTTTTAGGGGTGTCAATAGCATTTAATTCCACATCAATCCATTTATCATTATGAGTGTGTGTTAATGGGAGAAAAGCAAAATTTTATTTTATTATTAATATTTCTGATACCCGTTTCGAAATTTCCTAGATACTAGAAAATAGGGATTACTCTGCATCATTTCACTACAGAAATGAAAAGAAAATTGAAATCACATTGGGACCTTCTGAAACTCTCTTTTGACTATTTTAGTTTTTCGATAGACACAGCTCGATTACATTTCCTATTGATAAGATAAATATAAAAAATAAGAAAAGAAATTCCAGGCTGTATTTCATTGCAAGGTCAATGAATTTCTTTCTTCATAAGCCTTTATGAACGTACTTTCATCTTTAATGCGAATTAGAGGAATTTCATTTAAGGATAAAAACTTAGATGGAGCTGACAGTATTCCTTAAGTAAAGTCTCCACACTTCCATCCTTTCCTTTGAATGTCAATAGGAGCTTCTTTTGCTGCCGCAGAATTCCAGATCAAGGAAAGTAGCACAGAATCAGTAAAGATTAAAGTAGGTAATCGCAAAGTCTGTACTGCTTGTATGCAGTGAATTTTATGCCCATAAGACTAGTTTCTATTTATACTGCTCGAGCAATATTATACAGATATAGAAGTAATATCAGAATAAAGAAGTTGTTGTTAGAAGTAGAAGTAACTTCACATTGTCTTAGGCCTATTTCTGTGAGTGACTGTAAATTGGCCAACGCTAACATTGATATGTACTTTCTCTCTATTACATTTACCGTAACAATGAATTTTAATTACCATTATTCTTTGTTGAGTGAATCTAATGGAAAGAAATCGTACATCAATTCTTTGTTAGTCACCTAAGAAATCTGAGATGAGAATGATTTTCAAGTATGATTCTATTTTAGATAGCCTTAACAATGAATAACGCTAATTAAAAGTCATTGTGCCAATGCTTGCATCATGTCACCGTCTTTGTCTTCGAAACTTCTCCACCCAAAAGCATGCTAAGTGGAAAAGGTCTGAGATTACACGAAATGTTTTGCTTTAAAAGCGCCCCAGACGAACAAAGCTGGAATATGAAAGCCTTACGTACTCTGTAAAGAAGTGTAAACCGACTGGCTGAAGAATGTTTTCCTATAATCAGATAAAACTTATAGAGCATGTTGGTTTAATTCCTCATCAATTATTGAAACAAAAGGTGCTACATACGAGGCTTTAGGGCAAGATGAAGTTCATGGATCAACTTTGTGATTGAAGCCTAAGAGTACCAAATGCAAGTTCTACAATGCTCAGAAATCGTGTTTTGAATTCAACCAGTCTTTCCTTTATCTTGTGCTACTTTTTCAGTTGTGTAATTTACCTTTGTTTGAGTTCTGTTCAAAGAAAACTGCTATTGACACTCAAAGGAAGCGATGCAAACGTGGAATGGAAAAGTAAGCTGAACAAACGAATCGGCATTCGAAAAGAAATATCAAATGGTTACTATTGGTGACGAAATCCCAGGAAGCATAGCAGGTGTTGAACATAGAGATTTGACAGCATAGTCAATGGTCGTACAGTTGTTTTGGTGAAAAGTAAAATTTGGACAACAAAAACAGATCGGAATTGAGTTTAACTATTTCCTTTAATGAATTTCCTTCAGTCTTTCAAATACAAACAATGTAAAATTAAAAGATTTCGAATCCTAGATAAAATGAGCGCTCAGACGACTGCGGAATTGGCTAGAGAGCAATACAAAATATCTAGAAATAATATTAAGGATTTTTCAGTTTCCAAACCTTAACCGTTGTGAATTTAGATGGAATGGATTAAATTATCAGTAGTAACTTAGATAAGGATTTCAGATGCTTAATTATTTTCTTCTTTCTCCATCGAATTGTAAGTTTTTAATCTATTCTGGCTTGAATGTTTTTATTACAGTAATATAAATTTTTGTTTGCCTTTTTTCACTTTGTTTTAATTTAGTTTACGTTAGATATGTTTCGATATTTTTCCATTCTAATGTATAATATCCTGCTTCATTTATTTTGATTTTATTTTTCTATTTAAACAATTTCTGTCCAGCTACTGTTTCAGCTGACTTGACGTTTCGTTTTCGCATTCGGTGTATATATGTTTTAGTAAATATTCTTTGATAAAGTTGTAATTTATTATCTACACTACTAAAGGTGTGAAACTTGAGATAAAAATTTAACTATCAATTACTCGGGGCGCCTGCAGAACTTTATTCGGGGTTGGGGGGGGGTGGGGAGCAAAATATTTTGGCAATGTATTTTATACCTGTAAAATTCCATAAAAATAAGAGATGTAAAATAAGAGATGTAAAAAGATAACAACTTAAATAAAATTTATCATTTCATAAGCAACTGTTGGTTCTCTTAATCCTTGAGAAGGGAATTACAATTATTTTTCAAATTCCAGCTGGTGGGGCAAGTGTCCCTCTTGTCCGTATGTGCGAGTCCCCAAGCAATTACTGTATTAATTCCTAGAATAGCTTTGATTTTTGTTAATATTTTTAAAATTTTGGCGGTGAATTATTTTTGTAAATATAAAGAGATAATAGTTACTTCTGGTTTATTAATTGATCGTAGGCAGATACTAAAGCGTTTAGTGTTACTATTTTATTAATGCAAATTTTTGAACTTACGATATTTTTATATCTATTTATCAAACGCCTTTTCACAATCCGCTTCTAAATTCAATTAGTTTCCTCTATTATCAGTATTAGTGATTTTCATCTTTTCTGAACCAGTTTCTTCTTCCAAAAATTAATATATAAGAAACTTTAATTGATTGTCTAATATTTCTCTGTATACTTTGTAGGCACTATTTAGTAGCTCATTCTTTCGTTATTTCCACAAGTGATCCAGATCTACTTCTTAAAAATTCAAATAATGTATTGTTTTTTTAACATTTTCCTCAATTTCTTTCAAACAGACATCTTAAGATATGTAACACTCATATCTTAAAAATAATGTCTTCATATTTAAAACGTTCCGATGTGATTCATGACCTGCAGCATTATTTCCTTTTTATTTGCGAAGTATATCGTCCAGCTCATTAATTTCTGTACGATCTATATTTATTTTATTAATTTGTGGATGTATCAAAGTTTTCTACAATGTTCTGCATTTTAAATTTGCTAAAATTTCTGCCATCTTTATGCAGGTCTTATACCTATATTTTTACTTTCTATGTATGTCGTGCTTACTTTAGGCCACTTACAGCCAATCCTTTCTAAGTACATTTTCTAATTATGATTTTTACAAAGTTTGTTTAATTTTGTAATTTTGTTATTTGCTATATATATCTTTGTTTTATTCTCTTCATTGATTTTCGCTATCTAATTTTTTTTCGCATTTCTGTCCGTTGTTTTATTTTTGTTTCTGGCATCATTTGAACTGTTTGATTCATCACATTTCGTATGCTTTTTGATTCAATATTTACACTGACTGCTCAATTGAAAGTGGACACCTGTGATATGGAAAATACGCTTTATTTACAGCGTGTCTAATAGCGCGTACTGTGGCCTTTTGCCCTAAGCACAGCATCAACACGCCGTGGCATGCTCTCCATCAGTTTCTGATAGCAAGCAACCGGTATTTTTGCCCACTCATCCTTCAAAGCCTGCACAAGTTGGATGCGAGTTTGCAGTCGCATCGGACGCGCACGAATCCGGCGCTCCAATACATCCCACAGATGCTCAGTAGGGTTGAGGTCCGGACTCTGATCGGGCCACTGAAGTTCCTGAACATTATTCTCCGGAAACCAGGCGCTGACAACACAGACCTTATGGCACGGCGCATTGTCGTGCTGGAACACATATGGCCTTTCACCGAACTGCGACCACAACATATGAAGCATGGGATTGTCTAAAACGTCCAGATACTGTAAGAATGCCATGTTCCCCTCGATCACAACCAACGGACCACGTCCAAACCAGGAGAAACACGACCACAATATCACACCACCACCGCCAAACTTCACACACTCAGGTGTCCATTTTCAATTGAGCAGTCAGTGTATATCTCTTGTAGGCTAGTAATGGTGATAGATCTAGTGAAAATCTTCTTTCATAGGGACCTCTGATGCTTTCTCCCTGTAGTAAATATGATTTATTACATGTATGTAGTCATCGATATCTACGTAGCAGTTTGTAAGCAATAACTCTAGCATAATTCTAATATTTATTACTGAATTATTGCCGCATATTAGCTGCTTCATGACATCGAAAAGGTTCGATTTCTCATAATTCACTTTATTTAGTAGTCTTAAATATATCTTATAAAAACATATCCAGCAATAGCTATTATGGAAGCAGAGCTAACCCTCGCTTTCTCCCATGAGAAGTTTTGGATTAGAATTTTTTAAGGAAACTTGACTTATTACTTTCACCGATTGTAATATATTTCCAATATTATATTGTTGTTTATAAACAAATCCTGGCGTGAAGAAAACATCTCAATGTATAAGTTTTCATGCAATTCAGTCTATGAAAAATTAATACATTTCTGAAAATTGATTGTTTAAACCTTACATTTCCGTTAGACCAGCAGTTCCTCATAAGTTCTTCAAACATTATACATTTATAGAGAACCTACTAAAATTTAATTCCAACCATTCACAAGAAAAAAAATACTTCTTAAATCAATTAAATTTAAATGTAGTTTATGTACGCTAATTAAAGATGAAAACATCTTTAAAGATTTTTTTTCTGCGAGGTTTAGGAGTTTACGAACCAAATTGAATTTAGCTTTGACTAATTTCAAGACTTCTTCTGTTCAAATGAAGGATTTTAAGAATGAGAAGGCAGAACGCTATTCCATGGTGTTCTTAAATGGGATTGGCAAGAGATGTCTATGGTTCCTCAATATTGAATATAACAGGAAAAGGAAAATACAGGATTTTCTTGAATCACCAACCAAACGGAAGACCCCTATTTCTGTTCAGATTAAAGTTGCTGTTGTGACCGATACGATCCATCGCAAGTTCGTAATCATCCATCATAAACACACAGATCTCTAATCGCAAGGAACTGTTTGAATTTGTCATGAATATCTTCAGTGCTATCATACACGGATTTAAACCTCAATATTGTGATGATTTTTATAACTGTATTTTATTTATTCTATTTATCCTATATATTTTTACTGTTCTGGTCGATCATTATTTAATCTATTCCGTTAACGGTCAAATTCTGTTTGTTTATTTTTAAATTCTTACGATTGGTGTGCTCCCATAATTTCCTTTAATTCAAATACAACAGTTGAAATCGATTATAAATCATATGTCTTTTAAATCCCCCAATTAATTGTTAAAGCACACCAACCAATCACGATCACTGTACATAATTCTATTTAAATCCATGATTTTGCCTTGAATGAACAGATCAGCACAGATGAGTTCAGATCCAGCTAAGACTCAGTCTACTTTCTTTTACGAACCAGTAACCAGAATTAATTCACCACAATATCTGCAGGTAGAGATTTAGGTTTAAATAGCGTAGTTCTGCGATCCTTTCCTGTCTTGATGGAGCCAAGGAGATTCAAAAGACGTCTGCAAAAAGACTACTTAAGATGCGACAAATATCTTACACCTCATGTGGTATTTTTTCCAGAAACACCGGGCGTGGAATGAACGACATCACATTATTACTTGAAATTGTCCAATACCCAATACCAAAGTATATATCTCAACAAGATAAAATTCATGTAAGTTTGTTCTTCAATATGGGATAGTATAATCTGAGATCATCAGATTCAATCAAACCTGGTTGCGTCATAACTTTGGACTACAGTCCGACACTTGTATTACTTGTGATTCTCTGATAGCACAATGGAGCAGTCGTGAAATGATACTCCTCAGCAAGATATCTGCTTTGAGTATTTTCACCGAATGCCATCAGACAAAGCTTGTAAAGTTGGGATCATATCCGATCGTAATTTTCAAAATTTGTATTTGTTCCCCTGGTGTCTCAAATGCGTATATGTAAATGGTAATTACTGAAAACTTTAACCATTTGTCTAATCATTAATTTCAAATTCAATTTACAGTAAACATTATAATTTTTATTCTTAGAGTCTTTCCACAGAATTCGTTGTCCTTTATCTTCATCTATTTTACCAAATATGCAAGGCGACTTTCTTTAAATGAAAAAGTCACAGTGATAGACATCGGCGCAGTGGAACTTAAGTGAAATCGTTCAAGAAAAGGATTTCTGAGTTTAGCCATTGGAAGCCAAATATAAATCACTGAAATCACCTTCAAATGTGGTGAGTAGTCTTAGAAGATGTGGCGCAAAGCAAAAGACCTGCAAGTATTTGATTTCGTCTTTCAGGCTGTATAAAGTTATATTTTATGACTGATTTTATTTTTAGAAATCGGTATTTGTGAACAGAGTTAAGATTATTCAGAACTGTTATATAGTATTATTATACTTTCATTAAATTAATAAACTTAAAGGAAAATTATAGTTGGCTAGTGGAAAGATCGAATAATAATTTTTGAGAAAGACAATCGAAAGTCTGAAATCTCTCATTAACTTACAGCTTTTCCAGAACATGTAGCAACTAACTTATCATACTTTCAGTAGTGTCGTGAAAAGGCAATATTGGCTCTAAGCTTCCCAAATCCATTTACGTTAATTGAAGTTTTACATTTCAAAAAATTGCAATTTTTGATTTTGGCACTAAACTGGAAAAATGCATTTTTAGGGCCAAAATCAAAAATAAATTTTCATCTGCTTAAGATAAAGTTTGTTGTGATTACACGGTTTATAAGTATGTAGGTACCATTGGCATATTTCGATAATTATTCTGTCAATGATATCACAATGATTTTGATTTATTACTCGCTTTGTAATTGAGCATGTTCAGAGAAACAAAAAAAGTAGAAAGAAAGAAAGAAAAAGTATGAGAGATTCACGAAATATTAATATTAATAAACTTATAATATTGTTTTGTAACAATTTTAAGGCTCCAGAAACGCTTCAACACATCACATCTGGCTGCAAGATTTTAGCCAACACAGAATACCTCAATAGACATAATCAAGTCGTAAAGATCATTCACCAAAAACTAGCCCTTCAACACAAATTAATAGATAACTATGCACCATATTATAAATACAATCCAGAAACTGTTCTGGAAAATGCCTCATACAAACTTTATTATGATTTGACGAACAGACAAAAACCATTCCCAATAATAGACTAGATGTAATTCTAACTAACAAGCAAAATAAAACATGTTATTTGGTGGATATTGCAGTACTACTTTCCCATAATGTCAAGGGAACAATAGCAGAAAAAGTCACCAAATATCAAGAATTAGCAATGGAAATAAAAAGAATTTGGAGTATGGAACAGGTTTATATAATGCCCATCGTCATTTCAGCTACCGGAGTAGTCCCGAAACAAATTCAGAATAGTTTTAAAACACTCCATCTGAACCCAAACACATAGCCTATATTAAGTTACAAAAGGCGATAATAATCTCAACTTGTCACATCACAAAAAATTTCTCAACTACCCTCAAACCCGTACCCTCTACTTAAAACTTAGTTAACACTGAAGAAAAGAGGATTTGAATGAAAGATAATATAATAATAATAATTGTACGTTAAATTTTATCAGCGATTCTTTTTCATTAAATATTTAACTGGGTTTTCTTTATTAACCGAAAATCTTAAAAAATTACAGAGGATTGCTCTGAAATTTTTGAAGTTAAACTCATTACTTCGGCTAAGTTTAACTTCGAAGGAACATTTCTCTATTTGAACGAGAAATTACGAATAAAAAAAGCTCAATTTTACTTACTGAGCCAAACGAATTATTTAATTAGATTTTAAATCTACCTAAGCACAAAATTGCTTGACTGAAGTGAATGTATCTGAAATAATAAGCTTAGATGAGCTTATTCAATTTATTTATTATTCCAGGAATCTTGAAAACTAAATGCATTGGCTAAATAGAACACTCCCCCATCCCCCTTATTATAAGGTTGCTTCCGTCTTTACTATGGAACAGGGAATGACTAAATCTAATGTTTTTCCGACTTGTACGGAAACACTCTTGAAATATTACTCTTTGCAAAACTTGAAATAGAAATTAAGTAGTAAGGTTAGAAATTTGTGTGAATGTGTGCAACGAGTCCAAGCTTTTCCTTTACGTAATTCATTATTTTTGTTATGATTTCTTTATGCTTGATCTTCAGGAATTGCTTAATGGCGATATATGTTTAAAACTGTTTTACAAATTTTGACAAATTTTGGAGAAAAAAGTTTAACTGCCGTCCCATCATCGTCAGCTTGGGAAATTTTGGCAGCAAATTTCTATCACAGATTCTTATTTTTAAGCTTTTTTATTTTAAAGTGCATATCACGATACCATAAATCTATTATTTAATCTATATATTATAGATACAAATCTAAAATAAATTTAGAAACAATGAAATTAGCTTTAGTAATTAAAAGAAATGTTTTATAAATATAGATACTTCGTTTTAAAAGGCGGAACAACAAAACTTTTTCAGGATTTTCGTCCGGACAACTATCTACAATATCATCGAACTGATCTTCTTTCTAATATTCCTTGGTGTGTATAACAAAAGCAGGCTTATTAGTAATTTCTAACTCAATATTGACGTTTGCTAAGCTCTTGTTGATTTCTTTTTCTAAAATTTCTTTCAGACGTCAATTATCATAGAGAATCCCCTAGATATACATGTAACAAGCTTACAAAACTAAATGTCACTGATATAAAATTACGAATTTAGATATGAAACATATACAGTCCGTTTTCGTTTACGAGAGCCATCAGCGCTTTTGCGCATTTCGTCAGGTCTCCTTCGATTTCTTCCAAATAGGGGCGAGGAAGATAGGATGTTTACTTTTTATAGTGTTAGTTTACTAGTAGCTGAGTTCTATTTGCGCTTTTCGGGAAAGAATTAAGGAAAGAATAAATACTATTGCAAAAATGCTCCTCGTTATTAAAAGCGAAAATGTCCAAAAGAATTTCTTAGGAAAGTATCCATCTCAGCGTATCACCCCTCTGCGGAGTAAAATCGTCCCGAAATGGTAATTCTGCCATTCATAACGGACTGTAGGTTTATCGAAATGGTAACGTCAACGGAATTTGTGTGGCTGTTGATAGTATTATATAAAGAAGCTGTACTTAAATGGTTTTAAGTATATGGTTTCTTAAAAAAAAAAAAAAAAAAGATTAGAAAAAGAACTTCTATGTAATTCGTTGAAACATAGTCACAATAATAACATATTTAAATACTACTTTATGACTTTGAAATATATTAGGAATATCAAAAAGCAACTTCAGAACTGTATTAAAGCATTGAATTAACAATGAGATAAAATGTTTTACATAGAATAGTTAGGTTTTTTTATTTATATTAACTTTCTTTAATTATTTTTTTATATTTAATTGGCAATGCTTCTTTTAGTTGAAGGCGAAATCTCCTCCTATCTTTACTCCAAAATCTAGATAAATTATTACGTAGAAAAAATAATTAATAACAGCAGCAAAGAATTTTCTGCCATTGCATCTAAGTCATTTGATAGATAATCCAGGATATCAATGTAGGCCTAATTGAGAAATTGGATTATATTTTGGGTTTAGTTTGACTTATAATGAAATGGTGACACTGTGATTTATCATTTACATAAATAAATTGTTAGATGTATGAATAAATTAGATATGAAACATACACGTTTATCTAAATGGTAATGTCAACGGATTTTGTATGTCTGTTGATACTATTATATAAAGGATATAAATTTATAAGGTGTTTTTTTTTTTATCTAAAATAAAGTTTACAGGTACTCTATCGCCTCATTCCATTATTTAGGTAACTATGATCTATAGTAACTTTAAACTCTATGACCTCGACTCTAGCAGTGGAGATAATAGTTTTCACTTGCCTTTAACGTTTATTGTTTTGCGATTTTTAAAGCCCTAAACGGGCAAACTCAACCTGTTACTTATGAGTTATCCATTATAATACTTTAAATTCATGAACTCTGATCTGTAAAACAATTTTGCTGGTCAAAAAAAAAAAAAATTTAAAAAAGTTACCGGAACGCGTACCGGCAGAAAAAAAAAAAGAGCACTGTATTTATATGCAGTGGCGTAGCAACGCCTTTGGGGGCTCGGGGCGGAGTTCCATTATTCCACAACCAAAAAAAAAGGAAATCTTGCTTTTACAACCAAAAAAAAAAGGAAATACTTGGGTGGGTTGGGCCCCCTAGGCTTGCTTTTACAACCAAAAAAAAAACCCGAAATTTTCCTTAGGTGGGGCCCCTAGGCTGGCTGCAAAAACCGACCAAAAAAAAAAAGGGAATTTCCTATTTAACAACCAAAAAAAAAGGAAATAAGCTAGCTGATGGGGCCCCTCCCAGGCGGGGGCCCGGGGCGGAAGCTGTGCCCCCTTGCTACGCCACTGTTTATATATACAGTAGAGCCCCGATTATCCGCGGAATTGGGTGGCAAGGGTACCGCGGATAGTAAAAATCGTGGATAACCAGAAATAAGACTAAAAATGAGGTGTAAACACGAAAAAAAATATTTCAGCATAAAAACTATGTTTTATTATACAAAAAACATAATATGCAAAACTTTTAAAATATGTACAGTACAGCAGAAACGTTTCTACAGAGCAAGAGCCTGCCACTCATTCACAAATTCCGAGAAGGTCTATAGGATTACGATGCACAAATAAACCTGTCAGTAATTTTCGACCTTCGCACTGAAGGGCCTATTGTACTTTCCCTGTTGTTGGCTTGGATTAAAATTGGTTTTTTTGAGGTTCGTAGTTAAAAAAAATTTTCGCGGCACTCGCGGATAATCGGGGCTCTACTGTACTTGCATACAAATGAAATATACTTATAAAAGTTAAATGGTTTCTTTAAGAATTAAAAAAAAAAAAATAGGAAAAGAATTGTGAAGTTATTTTTCCCGGTTTATGCCTTTTCTAATTGAAATTAATTTCGAAAACTTTCCTCACAAAAGGCAGTTTTGTTTTTGTTTGAGGGTTGAATGCTCTGATTCTAATAGTATTTCATTTAATACTATGATACTAAATACAGCGTTTTAATGCTTACATTCTAAATTAATTACCTTATTTTTTTATTGTTGATATTCAACTGTAGATTTGACAATCCAAACATTGACTTTATAATGTTTTGAATTCTATAGATGTTAGATTTTCATTTGTTAGGATCTAATCAGCTGAAACTGATCGGCAAACTCTACATACAGGCCATTATAAATTTAAATAGGGTTAAAGTTCACTAACAAATTGAAAAATAATATGAAATCATTAACTATGGTACAATATTAAAGCGCCTTTTTAACTGGTGTTCAATAAATTAATAAAGAGGAAAGAAGACTACAAAATCCGTATACAAATATAGGTGGAAGGCTGTCCATACTTGTACCTCGTGCTATTTGAGTAGGCTATATCGATGGCAATATCAGGGTAGAATGCCAATGAATAAAACATTTTAAAAACTCTTACACGTTCCATATCGCCTTATATCAGACGAAAAATGTACATTTCGCAAAAACCGTCTTAGCCTACCTACAATTTTATTTACAAAAATGAACACTGATTATATAAAAATCACTTTTTCAATGCATCGAATAGGCGAAACAATTTTTTTAATTAATTAAAACAGGAAATGTGTATTTCATTAGCTGCCCCTAGGTTACAGCTTGCCTGTAAAACATAGGAATACAATTACTATTGGTATTATGCTTGTGGGATGTCACACTCTCTAGTGGCCAAACGGTTAGAGATATTAGAATGAAACCCTCACCATTGTGTTCAGCATCAAAAAGTAGTCCAAAAAATCAGACCTGTAGGACCACTCCCTGACCCCCCAAGGCGTTTTCAATTCATTTTTTAGTGACCCCTGTTGCAGCTTGCCTGTAAAACATAGGATGTCACACTCTGTAGTGGCCAAACGGTTAGAGATATTAGAATGAAACCTTCACCATTGTGTTCAGGGGGTCAAAAGTGGTCGCTTCCGATAAAATTTTGTTTATAAAATTGTGCATATTATGGGGCCGCTTTGCTTTTGACACTGTCTAAAAGCATTAATTAATTTGCTTCAGAAAGAAGACAAGTTTTATCTCTTCGAAAATTTGCTTAGTTAATAAATGTATTCTTTTTTACATTTATTTTTATGTGGAAATGTTGAAGATTAATAGCATTAATTATCTTGTTTTTCCATCTTTTAGTGTTTCTTTGCTTTCAGTTTCGATATTTCTCGTTAAATCTCGACCAACGACGGTACGTTTTCGAGATTTCAAATGTTTGCCGCTTCAAATTTCCAGGCCGGAATTCTGTTATGATTTATGTTAATAATGTACGTTTTTCTGGAAGCATCTACGAAAACATAGGGAAAAGAAAACCTCTGTTCGTGAAAATCAATTTTGTAGTCAGTAATTGAATAAATTGCTTGGCTGCGGGTTCGATTCCCGGTCTCGGCGGAGCGGGAATTTTTCCACGCTCCATTCTCCTCCAAACGGGTCCTAGGGCCTACCCAGCCCTCTGTAGAATGGGTACCGGGTTTCTTTCCCGGGAGTTAAAGGCGGGCGGGCGTCGGGCTGACCTCCCGACCTCAACCTAGTCCCGTTGGTCAAGTAACGCCGGGAGCCTTACCTCCCGCGAGCCCTTGGGCCTGCATAGGCCTGTCGTGGCATCCTTTAACTTTAACTTTTTTAATTGAATAAACAGATACAAATCGATTGGATTTTTAAGTTCTTCAATTCGGTATCAGAAGCACTGGTGTCAGATGACTCCTTCGACATGGCATGCCATCACTTGAAAATTTAACTTGCCCTATATTAGAACAGCAGAAGCAATGTTCTTTCCATCACGCCGAAGGTGTACAGATTGCTTGCTGAAATGATACGTCTAAAACGGCCTTTACCCTACTCCAAATTTTATTATAGATTCTGTAACTGCTATGCTTACATATAATTCTCAGTGATACAATTATTGTATTATATTTAATGTACATTAGCTAATTATATTAACATTGTTTGTTAAGTCTAAACTTTCTTTATCCGTGGTGTTTTCGAACTATTATCAAATCTGATAATAATATTTATATTCATAGAAATTGCGATCATTTCAAGAGTTTTATCGAGTACTAAGTTCATCCTGATTAATTAAAAAAAAGAAGAATAATGATTAAATATTTTCGTCAGTTGTAGTCAAATTTTAAAGTTTTTAACTAGAAAAAAAAAAAAAAGAAGTTTATCCGCTTCTATATAACTTTTGACATGTGAACGCATGGCTGAAGTCTTCTTTATACTAAAAAGGCTGTCGTTCACACAACAATCTCCATCGACAAACAAAGATAATCGAGATTCTTTAGTTCTTGTAGAATTGTTAATTATTACATTTTAATATTCAGTCATTTACTGAAGGTTGACAGTATAAACGTTATCTACTACACATTTTTTTTTTTATTTTTTTTTTTAAAGAAAAGGAAGGACCTTTCTTTGTAAGCAAGTTTCTGGAAAATTCTTGGAGAGATAGAAAATTTTTTGTTTCTCTTCTTCGAAGCCGTTTTTTTTTTTTTTAAATCCAAATTCAGGCATTAATTTTACTTTATGTATTGATCTCAATAAATTAAATAGAAGTAATAATAAAACAACTTTCATGAACAATGGTGTATTTAAGGAGACTAGATTGCAATAATTTTCTTACAAATTCCCTAAAAGTCTTTTAGATATCGCAACTGAAAAATAATTTCTGTTTGATGTAAAATTTTGCATAATCTACTCCTCCAACAACAAAAACAAAAGAAAAAAAAAACCAAAACGTAAGATATCACTGCACCTTACAAATAAATTGCAGGAAGGATCAAAGGAAAAAAATACTTTGTAAATCTTTATTAAGAAAAATGTATCTATTGTTTCAAGGAAACAAAAATCAATAAGCTACTGTTCTCCAAGCTTACTTCTTTATTTTTATTTATTTAAATTTCGCATTAGTAATTTTGTAATTAAGTTAAATTGCATTCATTTCTTTTTTTCTCTATCTTATTAGAACCGAAAATAAAAATAAAAAAAATTATAAAATAATTTTAAGATATTTTTACTGGTTGGAAAAATAAAACCTTTACCGGTATATGCAAAAAAAGCTTCTTCAAAAATGTTTAAAATATTCAAATTGTTTAATATTTTGACAGTCAAAATCAGTGGCTTACTGAAGGGCCTCATAAGGCGGGGAGGAAACAATCCCTTTTTTTTATTATTTAGGAATAAAGCACTTATCTGCAATGATATAGAAATAACACTAAATTGTGATCGGAGAGGAATAAATTATCTGCAACATATAGAAATACGGTAACTCGAAATTGTTAACGGGAGAGCCCATCTCATCAGAATTTCAGAAAGATTCTGATCAAGATCCTACATTATTACAACACTTTCTGCGAAATCATAAAAGTAGTTTAGCTGTTGTTGTTTTTTTCTATTTAACTTACGAAGTTTAAAAAGAAATCTATTTACGTCCAACAATTTTAAGATGTGATGCAACAATGTTTTCAAATATCACACGTGTACTATTTGGACTACAACTTTTTTAAAAAACAGAATTAACGTAATCATCCATTGGGAAACAATCCTCGAATTCTTATTGAAATTTACACAATTATAGAAATTTTAAACGGAGTGTATGAAGTTGAGAAACATTCCTATCTAATATTATCTTTGGCTTTCAGCCATTCCCACATGGCTTCCTGCACTGTCTGTCGCGATCAGCTGATGCGTAAGCAAATGAATCAAGTTGCAGAAGGCCTATTTCAAACTTAAAACATATAACATATCTCGTGATCTTTTCACACTCTTCAGTTCGTTCGCGTTGACGAGTCAGAATCAAAGCCCTGCAGGCGTGATCCGAAATTAAAAACACTAACAATTAAACTCCGAAATAGATAACAACTAAATAGTGAAGTTACCGTTTGACGTCAATATTGTTATCGGCCTCGTTTTCGAGTGAAATCCAACCAATCGTGGACACTAGCCAGTCACGTGACACTTTCCATAATTCCAGTTGTTCAGGATCATTATTGCATATCATATCCCACTTTCTGGTGTTTTCTTCGCTGGAACATAAATTCGGTAAGTTTGAAAATTTATGATCGAAATTAGTAATGAATTCCGTAGTTTTTGAGGGGTTTAGTTGTTTTCTCAGAGTTTTAAAACGCGAGAACTAAAGGAGGATCTGGCGAATCGTAATGACGAAAATGATTCGGGTAGGTCGTCGCCATTTTCATGAGGGGCAGTTTAAGGTTTGTCTTCGACTAAATCGAATTAAAAATCATAGTTCAGCTGCGAGGAAACCGATATTAACATCCTCAGAAGTAGCTTAAGCAGGTAAAGGATTGAATGAACGTAAAATGTGACTAAAGAACTAAAATAGAAGACTTATTTGAAATCTATTGTTTTATGACCTTGGATTGTGTTCTCCTAATCTTTAAGCCTACCGTGTCTGATTCACTGTAAAGTCTTAAAATTCCTTATAAGTTGTTTAAATTAATAAGGCTTTTTTTATTCTTAATTTAAAACGAAATAATGAATCTTCAATTAGACAAAAATAGTTATTTCGCCAGCATTTAGTTAGTGTGAGGCAATACATTTCAATCTAATAACAGGAACATAATTAAAAAAGAAATAGATTGAGAAATAATCGAACATAGTTTCCTGCTGAGAAATTATATTGAATTATTAGCAAGTAAAGATTTCTAACGATTCGATAGTATCACGTAAAGGTATTATGTTTTTAATAGCACGAGACTGGTCTTTAAAGTATAAGAATAAATATCGATATTTGGAGGATGTTGTGTGACGAATTAAAACATGATTCAGCAGAACTTACTCAGAACAATGTGGTTTGGTAATGAACAGGATAAACTTAGAAATGATATTTTTATACGTAAAGTTTTAAAGTAATCCCTCATAAGAAAACCGAAGAATAATATTTTTTTTGCTGAATAACAAATAGGGTCTTATTTTAAAACGTTAGCTGCTTGATTTTCGAAATTTTGTTAAATCCTTTTCTGTTGATAAAATAATAAAAAAAAATTATATCATTCGTCTTAAAAATATAAACAAAATAGAAAAACAATAAATTAAAGTTGACAAATTAAAAATAATTTTTTTAAATTCTAAATCAAATACACTACATACAGTTAATAAATCTACAGAAATTTAATTGATAGCACTGTTAGATGATCCATAAATCCTATATCCGTAAGCTTATTTCTAAACAATTTTTCTCGTAATTTCAGATTTTATCACGATTACATTTTCCTTAGAGAATAATTATTAATGTTTTAAAGGTAGTTTAAAAAAAAAAAACTTACAGATTTTAGAACAAAAAGATTCCTTGGAAACAGTCATGCTGAATTCTGTTTTTTCCATATTGAAAATTTCATAATAAGGACAGTTGACAAATTTATTGAAATTTAAGGTAACTGAAAATAGTTTTCGGGAAGTAATTTAGATGGCAAAATTCTGCAGCAGCTGCTGTCAATTGTGGATTTGATGTTTATCAAGAGAATAATAATATTGCCTTTCTTCTGTTAAGTTTCTTAGCTTTTTAATATCTAAACTAACTTAGAAGATATTATAATTTCATTTTGAAAGAGATTACCAGTATAATAGAGAGGAAGGCATTGAAAATATATATAAAATTCCACTTTTTCATTTGAATTTAGATAAAGCAGTAAAAAAGAAAAAAAAAAAAAAAAAGCTTCTGCAAGTTTTATTCTGAGCAGAATTTTTTAATTCTAAGACTGAAACAGTTAAATAAAATTAACTATAATAGCAAACCTGGCTTGAGAACTTAGTATAATTTTGTTAATAGTGCAGATATCAATTGTACCAATTCAAATAAAATGCTGCACTGCTTAATTAATCCAGCTTTCCAGGTAAGTTTTAGGCAACTGACACTGCTTCCCCCTCCCCAGTCTTGTTTGGATTTTCAAATTTAATTGGGATAGACATTTTATGAAGGATTTTTTTAATAAGTGTAAGGTCCTTTTTTTGTCTTGATCTATAATTGCTTGCAACAGATTCTGTCAAAATCTGATTATCTATTTTTTTTTTTCTCAAATTTCAACTTCAATATCTTGTTTTGGCTTACAAATAGCATTTTACATCCTTATTTGGCAAAATGAAAATTAGGAGTGTGTTGATCATGTTATTAGTCCTACAACAGTCTTGAAAGCTGTACTGCTGTGTGGGGTATTAAAAATGTGGCTTTAATTATCATTGCATATCCTAAATTGTCAGCTGGAATTGTTCAAGGGGTCATATCTAGTGATTGTCATTACTAGCATTAATAATTACAACAAAGCATTAATAATTACAATTGTAAATTTGATAGTCTATAAGTAAAAATAAAATTGAAAAAAGTTCTAAGGTGATTAAAAGTCTAGTAACTCCTCAAAATCAAAGCAAATATCTTGATAACCTGGAAACCAAAGAGTTTATATATTTTACTATAAATGGGAAAAATTGCAGTAATGTAGACCTAAATGAAACGTATACATCACTAATAGTTATCCACTGTTGACATAAATGGCCGTTTATATGGCATACAATAGAATTATTTCAACTGCAAAAGAAAAAAAAAAAAACCTAACAAACCTATTGTAGGCCCTATGTTTTTGATAAGGCTCTTCATGCAGATTTATCAATATTTAGTAACAGTATGGAATAGATAACATTTTAGCCTATTCTTAATCTTTATAAATGTTTAATGTAAAGGTTTTAGTTGCTTTTCAGCTTTGGAGGTCCCCCAGCAAGATGTAAATGTAAATACTACATGATGTGGCAATATAAAATACCTGAATATTGGCCAATTCCTCATCCTATTGGCCATTTCTGGCTATGTAAATCGGCTTTTATGTATGTCTATGTAATACCGACTAGATGTGTGTCAGATATAAAGAAATCTGTAGATGAAGTTGATAAAAATTTCCGGAAGTAAACTCAATGAAGGTGAAAAGGAATGGAAACATAATTTGTAAGGATACCATTAATGTAATGCAGTGCAGTGTTATGATAGGTTGCCAGTCATAGATCATTGTTCCATATTACTAGTGTCTAGAGGTTAGTTGATAAGAGAAATAACCTTACCCTAGCATTTGAAGAAAAGGAATGATACATTTTTACTGGACAATGGATTTTGTTTTTTTTTCTTTTGCTAGGCGATTTTGATCATTGGTGCCTATTACTCAAAATTTCTGTTGCATGCTCATCAATAAATTTGTACATTAAAATTAATTGGAGCTTGATCACTTTGAAAGTAATTTGTATTTCAAATATTTCACAACTTTTCATTATAATGAGGCCTGAGACACTTTGTTTTGCTCTTTCAAAAAACATGTTACGTAGCCTACTTAAAATTGAAAGAAGTACAAATTATCTATAGCTGCTTCAGCAATTATATGAAGCTTAATATTATATTTATAAAGAATTGTCTTAAATTCAGAAAATCAAGTTTTTTAAACTTTCAATTTTAGAGAAGCTTGGCTTTGGGTGTTTTTTTTTCATGCTTTTGAATGGATATTCTGAAAACCATCATAAGAGTATTACATCTGGCATTCACTACTGGTGACAACCTCTTTTTCCAGAACTGCCCTAATACACAGAACTTTTTTAGCTGAAGGAGCTCTTTGGGAATTTATAATATGGAGAGAGCTGAAGAGATTCGAAATTGTGATGTTGTAGTTAACCAATGCCTAGATGACTGTAATGGCTGTGGATACAAATTATTCAAGTTTGCAGTGAACAGAAACACACTATAACAAAAATATTGGAGACTTCTGCATGGAAATTTCAGAAAAGTCAATTGCTCCAAATATGCTGAGGATAAAATTGTGACTTCAATTTACCCACAACTACATTTCTATTGCATAAATGCTGTGTGCCAAAAGAAACTACATCCTAAGATCAATTTTTTTTTTTTGTGTTGGACTGAAAAATAAGAGAAATAATTAGTCAAAGAATGGATAATTAGGAAACGATTAGTCAAGGAATCACATATAAAGCAAAAACTACTTATCGGAATGGCACCAAATTCGCAGTATGTCGTAGGAAGGATATTCATTGGAAAAAAGAAAATAGTTCCAAAAATCACCGTCAGGGGTGTTTTAGACATGTATGCTGACCATGAGATAAGAATGCTGATATGGGTACAGTCATTTCACAATACGTTCAGTATGTTAACCACCATTATCTTCTACCATCTGTTCAGAATCGCTTGTTCAACTGTTTGACGCAAGACGTCCCTGGAAATGTTGAGCACATGGTATGATATACTTGCTTTAAGATCTGTCAAGGTTGCTACAGTTTTACAATAAACCAGATCTTTAATATACTCCCACAGCCAAAAATTGCATGGTGTGAGATCTGGTCATCATGTGGGCCATGCATTACTGAAGTGCTGGCTGATGATGCAGTCATCAGTGAAATGATTGCGTTGCACCTGTTTAACATAGTTGATTTGTTGAGGGTCACTGCATGAACACTGTTGAATCAAGACACTGAAGTGGTTAGTAACGATGCATATCGATTGCCAGTAATGGAACATGAAATAGGACTTTCACGCCCACGCTCTTCAAAGAAAAACAGTCGAACAATGAATGTTGATGTAAACCTACAACAAATTGTCAGTTTTGGGGAATGTAAAGGAATTTCCAGACAGGCATTAGGATATTCTCTCACCCAAATGTGACAATTATGCATGTTAAATGCACCATGCAGATGGAAATGTGCCTTTTCTGTCCAGAGAATGTTCTAAGGCCATTCCGGATCAACCTTGATCTGAGGTAAGAACTGTAGCGCGAAGGTTTCTCTTTGATGTGGATCAAGAGGCAGTAGTTGTTGAATGTGAGAAATTTTGTAAGGATAATAGCGCATAATGTTCCGAACAATTTTGTGGACTGTGGCAACAGGCTGGCCTAATGAATGGGCAACGTGTGCCATTCAATGACGCTGGCCCTGACATTTGACATTGTCCTCTTCCAGCTTTTACAATCAATGATCCTGTTTCTTCAAATTTGAGGTTCATTTTTGGTAACCCATTTGCAGTCATTGGAACTCATTGAAGACCTTTTAACAACCTAAACCTCCGCAAAACTTCTGGTGCAGAATTCCCGTTTAATAAATCAATTTCACAAGTAAAAAGGACATTCTCGTAAACTTAGCGTCATTTTGAATTGAACACAAAATACACAAATGAAAACACTTGTGAGGCTGTTGTTTAAATAGTGATATGAGAGATAACTTGCTAATGGAAATTTGCATTTCTGATACCATACATGCTTACAAACGTCCCTCTGGTAGTGATTTTTGATATTTGTTTTTTTCAATGAATGTCCTTCCCATGGTGTCATTACGACATACTGCAACTTTGGTGCCATTCCGATAAGTAGTTTTTTACTATGGTGTCTGTGCAAGGTGAACTTTAATTATAGACAACCTGTGTGTTTGTATGTGTATATATTATTTATATTATTATACAAACACACGCTACTGCCAAATGCCAATTTCTGGATATTTCCAGATATGATCGGTCTAAATGCGATATGTCTTTCACTGTTTGGCAAAGATCAATTTTCTGTTGCTTTTCAGGATGTGATCGGACAAATCGAGATCTGCATGCTTGTCTTTAGGCAAAATGTGATTGAAATTCCAATTCAAAGGACATTTTTATTTTGTTTGAAAGGTTTTTAATAAAATTACTTAAATATTATCAATGTAAAGAATAGTGCAAATGAAAAATGTATTGACAGTACAATTTAATTCCAATTTTTTTTTAATTATAAAAAAATAGAAAAAAAAAGTATTAAAAAATTTATATGGATGCACAGATCATTTGTTGGTGTATGGAAGAGACGATTGACACTTTGAATTGCATAAAAACATTTGATGTTTAATAATTTTAAAATTTTTTTCAGTATAAACATTCTGGAGGGGGTCATACCTCAACTTACCTAAGCTACAGCTAATCGACACTCTTCGCTCGAGTGCAGCTTGAGCTCATACTAACTTATTTTCCCCTTTATCGCAGGTAATCCATCCTCACATTAACAAAGTCTGGTGATGAAACATATTAAAAAAACATGGACCCCGCTAACTACAATAAAGCTAATGGAAATAAAACTGCATAATAAAAATATTGATTATAACCAATATTATAAGTGGGGAAAAATTTCGGTATAATAGTCTGCAGAAATTAGCAATTTCTGTTTTGCCCAAAGACGAGTTTACAGATCTCTATTTGCTCGGTCACATCCCGAATATCCAAAGAAAATTTATCTTTTCCCGAAAGTGGTACATATCACAATTAGACCGGGTAGATTGGGATGTGCCCTATTTCGACATATGACCGTGACATATATAACATTTGTTTAGAACATATATCGGCAATCTTTTTGTCAGGATTTGTTTATATGTAAATTCTTACTAAACATTATTAATTATTATAAAGACGGGTCAATATGTTGTTTTGAAGCTTGAAAATAAGGACTTATAATTTTGAAGCCATGATATAAATAAACAATAAATTGACATATTGCAGAAGATTTTGTTATATGCCATATACCTTGTCAAAGAGATTAATAAGTAATCATATAGATATGAAAAAGTATATATATATATATATATATATAGATTCTTCTTCAAGACTGGACATAACATTTAATTTGATTAAGCTATTAAATACTCGTAATGGCTGTGGCCATGATGAAATTTTCCAGGGCCACAATGCTACTAATCGTCTTAGGTGAAAAAGTTGAATAAGGCTATTTGTTGAAAATCCTGCCATTATAATTTAGCACTTAAATAGATGAAGTAAATTTGATGAAAAAAAAATGTATTACTCGTGGAATTGCATATCAGAAAATCGGCTTTCATTGGCAATAACATGTAAGAATTAATAATTTTAAATTTTATTTTTTTTTATTTTTATTTTGCAAATTGGTAAAAATAAAAATAATAAATTTTCGTATCGTCAACCAACCAAATTTGGAAAAAACAACTTGCACAGGTTTAATTCATATTTTCAGTTTAACATTACCCACATCGAATTCCTCTGTCTGCACATCTGATTTTTGAATACTTAATTAATTAAGGCTATATAATTTCAGATTATATATTGCTGAGGTTCCAGAAGTGATAGTCTAAATGTTCTAAGATGCGAGACAACATTCTTCCTAAATAAAATCAACAATGAATACTTAGTGCCTCATATGCAGATATATTAGAAACGAGGATACTCCAAACAGTTGAATAATAGTAATGGCAACACTGAAACATATTTTTACAATTTTGCTAACTGTCGTAAAATAAAGTGGATGTGCAGTGTAATGTTATTAATGGACTTTTTTTCCCCCTCCCCTCTAGACAAATTGGATGAAATGCATATTTTGAATGCAACATCTACTTGTTTTGATGTGACCAAAAAGACTTTTCTTATAATACACCTTTTAAATTAGATACCACATTTTGAAACTTTAGTATATGCTAAAAACATCAAGACAGTATATTTCTGTCCATCTCTGAATTTAGGCTTCTCTTCAAAGTCCCTAAGACTTGCATTTATAGCCATAATTAATTCATCCCTTTCAGACTTGATCATTGTGATAAATTTAAAGTTGGAAATCTATTGGGTTCTGTGATATGAAGACCCCCGGGCTGCTAAGCTAAATTTGCTGTCTGTATCTGCATTCAGCTGAAAAATATATTCATAATAAAGACATAATTTTAATAGTAATCATACTGCAATTATAATTTCAGCACTTCTATTATAATTGACTTTGCCATTGCCTATTAGTCGAGGCTTATAAACATATCTATAGCTTAAATCTGCTTCCCTTTGATATCAGCAACACATTTTTTTTTTAAGTATTTCCTGATTAACTTTGAGTTCAGTTATCTGTACCCTTTACATCCTGTTTTACAGACATATACAGGGTGTCTACATGATTGGAGTATTTCATGACCTTGTAATGGCCACATTCATAGAACTCTACTGATTGAGCTTGGTATTATAAGATGAGCATCTTCCAAAGTTTTGTTTTAATTGCCCGGCAGGCATATGCTTCCACCTCCAACCACAAGAGTGCTGCAGGTGCAAAATGGCAACGAACAATGAACCGTATGTTGCCCGCAAATTCCAATCAAGCCAATCTGTCACAATGGTTCAGCGTCACTTCAGAATGAAGTACCCATAAAGATCTACGCAGCCAGCGCCAACTCCATTTGACAATGGTATGAACAATTTACAACTGCAGGATTCCTCTGTAAAGGGAAATCAACAGATTGTCCTCCTGTGCATGAAGAAGAGTGCGTACGGACCACTTTTCTTGCGTAGCCCATGAAAATCAACTTGCAGAGCAAGCAGAGAATTGAACATTCCACGATCGACCATTTGGAAAGTCTTATGGCTACGATTGCAGCAGAAGCCTCACCATTCACTATTGTTGCAAGCATTATTGCTCAATGATAAAGTGCGTCACTTTGAATTTTGTGCACGATTTCAGGAGCTTATGGAAGAGGATGTGTTCTGTGATAAACTCGTTTTCAGTGATGAGGCAGCATTTTTCCTGAATGACAATGTGAAAAGAGAATGTGCGAATCTGGAGAACCAACAATCCCCAAGCTACCGTGGAGCATGTTCGGGGAGCTCCAAAAATCAGTTTTTTGTGCGATCTCAAAATTTAAAATTTTTTCTTCATCAAGAAGTCCATTACAGGACCCATTTATCTGGATATGCTGGAATGTTGGCTCATTCCACAGCTGAAGACAGAATGAACTTCATCTTCTAACAGATGGTGCTCCGCCACATTTCCATCATGATGTTTGTGACTTCTTGAACTGTCCACAGTAAAATCGATGGATTGGTCGTACCGGGAATGATGATTACGCACTGCTGCCATGGCCTCCACGCTCCCCTTGTGACTTTTTTTTTTTATGGGGGTATGTGAAAGTGTTTGTGCCACCATTACGGCTGATCTGCAATGCTTTTGCTGGAATTGACAGGGACATGTTACATCTAATGTGGGACAAACTTGATTACAGAGTTGATGTGTGCAGAGTCAGTAGTGGTGCACATATCGAGCATCTTTAAAATGGAACCAATTTTTTTGATACTTTAATACTACACCAACATTATAATCATGAAACCATTCCGATCATTTGTAGACACCCTGTATAATCCTCATAATATATTTTTAGCTATTGAGAATTTTAGAGTATGCTTTTTCAGAAAAACTTGTCTTTATTTTTCATATTTTTTTCTTTAATAATTTTATTTGTGTCATTAAATTGTTTACACTGAAGATTAATTTTTTGTTTTTCATTTGTTCAAATAATAAAAAATGAAAAAAAAATTAGCTTAAAAATCAACATGACAACTTTGATTTGTTTGCTTATTAGAAATTTAGAATTTGTTCTATAGTTTTCAAATCTATCATAATTATAGTATCATTCATGACTATTGTAATATCCACATTCCAATTATTGTAAGGGGGGGAGGGAGACAGTGAGGAAAAAACACCCTTATTTTTTTTTAAATAGTTGCCTCCAGTTAACTTTCAGCAACTAAAATACTTTGCTGTTTGAACATTTACTTATTGGAATTTTTAATGTGTTCAAACTTTCAAGCACACTTAGAGCAAGAATACCTGGCGAATATCCTTAATTCATAAAATTTTGGTTTGTTGGACAACTTCTACCTGATTTCAAAGTGTGTTCTTTTTCAGTTTGGCTTTGTTGTTCATTTGAAATTTGATTAAACAAGACCAAACATTACTAATTTATTTTGAACGTAAGTGACCCAATCTTTTGGTGTTACAATTAAGATTTGTATAGAAAGGAAAATTGAAGTATTTAAGAAATATTTAATAGATTGAAATGTCTTTTGAGAATTACAGCAGTCATAGTTTTAGGGAAAAAAAAAATTAGAATAGCCTTCTAATAATATTATTGATAATTTTTTTGTAATTATTACTGCTGACAAAGTTAGCAAACCTTTTTCTTTTTTTTTGGCAGAATAATTTACAATTGACAGTTAAAAATGAAGAGTTGTAACTTTAATTCTTTTTTTAATTTGTATTTAAATGTAATTGCTAGAAGCCTATAATAATAGCAAATATATAATATCTGGAATAATTTAAACAGGAACCTACTTTGCTAGAACTGATGTGATGTCATTCTTAACTCAACAAAACATTT
>JAFIDM010009631.1:359419660-359435388 GCA_023159025.1 Thereuonema tuberculata
ACTTCATGCATTAATAAAGCATTAAAATTTGTGGGAGGATAATCTACAAGAAACATTTAGCTTTTTAATGCATCTTATCCAAATAAATATGTCTTTACATTTTGTTTGATACCACAAACCACATATTTCCTCTTTTATTTTTTTTTTAATCTTAGCTTTATTATAATATTTCGTATCTAATAATTAACTTAGGTTTTGAAGTATAAAGAGCCAATTGCAGATGTTAAACCAATAGCAAGTTTTCCATATTCACAAATTTTAAGAAACTGTGTTTTGGATGTTTGGCTGTCCATTCCATTAGATAATAAAGCTATTTAATGGAATGGTCAACTTAATACCCAAATCTTAGTTCTTAAAATTCCTAAATAAAGGAAACTTGCTATTGATTCAACATCTGTAATTGGCTCATTTTTGGGAAAATACTTCCAAAAGTTTCATTTGTGCATTTCAACACTTACTAAATCCCAAGACACACCTGATCACGTCCATTTTGTGGTGCGGTATATATTGACAAAACTTGAAGTAGTGCCTTTATAGATAGTGCAAACAGGGTTAAAATGGGCTAGATTAGATTTATTATGATTATGTCAATTTTTTTAATATCTGGATGAAAAGGAGATGCTCTGCTGGATTATAAATGTCAAGTATTTATACAGCATTATATTAAGTTGATTAACAGATCAAAAGCACTGAAATTGAAGACATTAAATCATTATTATTCCTGAAGATTCTTTTTTGGGGGGTTCTGCGATTTGAAAACAGTTTTTACCCAAAAAAAGTTTTAGGTTTT
This sequence comes from Thereuonema tuberculata, assembly GCA_023159025.1. Classification (NCBI taxonomy): domain Eukaryota; kingdom Metazoa; phylum Arthropoda; class Chilopoda; order Scutigeromorpha; family Scutigeridae; genus Thereuonema; species Thereuonema tuberculata. The sequence continues at coordinate 359,420,451 of JAFIDM010009631.1, forward strand.
CAGACTAGATACTTCAGATGTAGTTCTTTATTTTCAAATGTTGACAAAAAAAAAAAAAAAAAAAAATATTACTTGTCCAAAAGAACATCATATCACCACCACCAGATTCTAGGATAGCAAAACTCAAAAAGAGTTAAATTCAAGTTATATAATTCAGTGTAAGCAACAATATTATATAATTTGATGAATAAAATGTACTGTATGATTATCTTAATGTACTGATAAATTTCTCTTTACTGCTCTCTCCACTTTTTTAATTTGGGCATTTTTTTTTTTTTTTTTTTTTTTTTATAAATTGTACATAAAATGTACACTTATTCAATACAAAACCCTGAATTATGAAATTTTAGCTTTTTTTTTTATAGTTAAACATGCAATTCAATGCAAAAATATATATATTTTAGAAAATATCTGCACACAAAAAAAAAAAAAAAAAACAGTACAGAAGATTTTGTACTACTCCTTTATTCACAATTATTTACAGTTACTATAAAACTGCTTTTTAAAATTACAAACATGGATCACATGCTTAGTCACAGAGCAAATATCACTTTTTTTTCCTCAGCGTGAATTCATTTTTTGATCTTAACACTTTCAGGTCGTACCCTTCATCCCTCTGTCTTCCCCCACAGGTCGTTCTATTTTGGCATGTTTTCAAAGTGTGTGTATTATCAATGCATGTAAAATTGGAAATGTACTTGGCATCAATGATAAAGAACAAATGTTTGTCTTCAAAATAGTATATTACATTTTATTGTAACTATTATGGTAAAAAAGATATTTAGATACAAAAAAGGATAAAAATTGAGACAAAAAAAAAGTTTTACACGATATATTTAATATATAAAAATTCTAAAGTATGACAAATCAGAGAAAAATAATATTAAACAATACAAAATTACATTTTATATTGTTATAATTATATTATAAACAATATAAAAACGTAGTCATTTGAAAATGCTTTGAAAACACTATACACAGACTTCCAAAACAAGTGCCGACATCGGTACACTTGTGTGACTTCCGGCGAAAAATTATCGAATGTTAACTCCACCTATTGGTGTATTTTTGAACTATAATAAAATACAAACAATCCCGAGTGGTCGCCGCTTGAAGAAACACCGGCCTAAGTGAAGCAAAACAATGAAAAATACGCACTCGGCAATTTGCCGAGCAATGTAAATTTGGGGAATCTATAGCCGCCCGTAGAAACTACGGGCAGCGACCTGAATGTGTTAACACCTTTTACACTTGTAATGAGATATGAACTATTGGAAACATAGAAAACAGAGACTTGGCCCTCAGAGCGTGTACTGCAGTGCTCAGTCAATTGTGCAAGCTTTATCTAAACTAACATTCGAATGGCTTGTTTGAATATTACATTTTTACATTTTACATGGAATAAACCTGAAATTAGTAGTCCTTAAAAGCAAGTGGGGGTGGGCAACTACATTATAATTTGTGTGTACAGTAAACAGTAATGAGAATACAACACTTTACACTGACATTTGAATAGGCTGGGGTCAAATCTTTTGATAGCATTGAGATGGAAGGAGCTGCTATTGCTTAACAGCAGAGAAAAAAAAAACTTAGACATGCCAATTCCACTAGCTAGTGTGGCAAAAAAAGGGGAAAAGGCAGTGCTATTGAACGCCACATTACAGGGATGGGTTCTTGTTAATTTATAAGTTTGTATGCAAGTTGAGCAAAATTTAGATGAATATTTTAAGAAGCATTAGTTTAGTATTTAGTAAAAAAAGTTTTGCTTCAATTAATTTTATATAAGTAGCATTTATTATAAATATCACATTAAATAAAACCCAGTAGGATAATTACATAAACATTTTGTAATATACAATGTGTAAGGTAGATACTGTAATTTGAATATCTTTTCAAGATAGAAATCTACTTTCACAATGTTCCTTGATTACAAGCAGTAAAGGCTAAATTCTTTTAATACAAAAAGAACATTATGAATCATCTATAGTTCCAATATGGTGGCCACATGAAACAAAAGACATGAGAATACAATTGCTGTTTAACTCTTTGTAGTCCAAAAAAAGGATGCAAAAGCATGAAGTTAGGAGAGTGATGAATGATTAAATGATGCCATGCAATATTATCAAACACTTCTGCAATTCTGATGAAATCTTAAGTGAATTTTTAGCACTAAAATTTAATCTTATACAGTTACAAGTCATTATTGACAACTGTATTTACTATGTCACCTGAGAATCCTAATACTCTGATTATATAAATTAATCCTGCTTTCAGTACTGAAGTAGGGAATAAGATCTTTTTGGCATGATAGGACAGTTCTTCAGTAATCAGTTATAATCAGTTTAGCAAAAGCCTATCACCATTCCTTTATTAGGAAAACCTGAGTGAGCAATAAATTCTATCAAAACACCTAATGTGCATTTTGAATTACTTTTCTTACAATTGAATGCTTAGCAAGTGATTTCTTAAACTAAATGTTTCTTTGGCAATGGATTGATTATTGTGACACCACCAATTAGATCTACAGATAAGATTGTTTTGTAATGAAACCTCAGACTTTTTTTTTTTTTTAGACACAAAGCTGCAACAGTTACTATAAAGCTGACATTGTATTTTTACCAAGTTGTAAAGATTGCATATATGCTAAAATTAAAACAAGTGGACACAAAACAGAAGAAGAATTCTTCATAGAAGAATTTTAATATTTCAAAAATTGTTACTATTGAAAGCTTATCTTATGAAAATGGACATGAACCTACAGGACTACTCATAGTTCTTAAATCAATGAATATTGATTTCTCTTCTCTAAACAATGTTGAACTGATTACAAATATTTATTGATTCGATATAAAGTACATTTTAATCCTGTATATTTCCTGAAGTCTTACTATAGCTCCTGAACCAACTTTAAAGTTTTGCTTTTACTACAGAAATTCTGGGGTGCAACAGAAGATATATTACTGGAATTACTACAGTATAAAACTGAATGAATCAAAAACAGCAAAATTGTTTTTATTCAAGTCTAATTAAAGATAAACTTTAATCATAATTTTATTCAAACCTTTTTTTTCTTAAATTTTACAAAGATCATTTTTTTTTTTTTTTCCTTAAATGAAATAGTGTAATTCTGTGCCAGCTTACCAAAAAGAAAAAATATCAATTCCTATCTTTGCAAGAAAAGACTACAAATTAAAGCAGGGAAAGCTTTGTTCGCAATTTAACACTAATTGAGTTTTTGTGTTGTTTTTTTGCTTCTTTTTTTATCATCTGTAGTAGAATGTTGCATGTGGCTATTGTCAATGTTTCGTTTCATTTTGCTTGAAAAAAGCTAAAAGAAATCAAGCTAATAACGAAATTCTACATGAAATCAATATAAAGGCTTACACGAATAGATTTTAATGCTGCTTTTAAATATGAATATCAAATACTTATTCTTAATAAGTTTGCTATCATTATACATCATATTCAACTCACCACTCCATTGGCTCAGATTTGTTGGCCTGGTTTTCATTGTCTTGGCTTTTGCTATTCATCACTATTCATACAAAAAGTGGGCTTGGATGTATAGGTCTCCATATAGAGTTAATTAACTACAAAACTGGGGTTTAGAGTTTATTATGAGACAGATGCATTGGATTGCCAGTCTTGCTCGAACTCCTAAAATAAGGTAAATGTTAAATTTGAAATGGCTTCCAAAATATCATTTTTGTTCTTGAAAGCAGTTTTGATGCAAATCTCAAATAATGCATGCATAATTAATTTCGTGAGTAGTGATACAGCAGTTATAAAACATGCAAGATAGTTAAATAAAGCATGATAAAAAAAATAAAAGCAATTTGAGTATACAGGTATAATTTCCATCCTGTTTCCATATCTGCCATTTTCCAGGCTTTCCAACAGTTACACGATTTACAACTTCAAAATTCAAAAAAAACAAAAACAAAAAAAACACTAAATTAATTTCCTTCTGAATGAATGATACTGAAACTATTAATTAGTTTCACTATTTAAAAACCGACTACTTTACTTGACAAATCTAAACTTAAAAGTGCAGCTAACCAAAATGAAAATTACCACCTGCATTTGTATATATAAAAATTGATAACTAATTTACAATAAAATTAAAATGTTATATATATTTATATATTTGTTATATATATTTTTAATTTGCTACCTTTAAAAATGCTCAAACTCATTTAGTATTTCAATATAAATCAACACTGGCAAATAATATCAATTGAATTTTAAGTTCTGAAGAAAAACTTGGTGAAATTAAACAATACGATGATTTCCAGATTCTCAATTTTTAGAACAATACTATTACAAACAAATTAGCTTACTGAAGTCAAAACTCAATTCTGCAATTTTTTAGAAGCAAAGAAGTCTTTTTCCAAAATATTTTTTGAAGTATTATCAAAAAGGTATTTTTAATGTTAACTTGTTAAAAAAAAAAAAAAAAAAAAAAAAAAAGTTAAACAGTTTGCATGTGAAATCTTCAGCCTTATCCTATTTTTGCCTTCAAAACATACTTAATTTCTTTCAGAATTCGCATGGTTTATTTTAAAAGATCCTTTCATTGCTTTCCTTGCTGTTAGACGGTCCCCATCTAGTTCCAACCAGAAGATAATGAATTATTACCTTATTTCATCATAGGTTATTTTCATAGGTTAACCTAAATAATTTCACTAAATAACAGGTGGCACTATTTATTAAAATTAGACCTATACTTTAGACAAGGAATTTTTTTTTTTTTTTTTTTTCCTGACAGGAGTACCATTTTCATTACACAATAAAAATACATAAAGAGTTAGAATCAATCTTCTTCAAATTCAATCTTCAAAATGACAACAAAAAAAAAAAGGACTTCAAACTTATATTTGACAAAGAGTTCATTAATCTTGGGCAAAGGATTAGAAACAAAATATAGAAGCACAATTTTCAATTACTGCAATTATCAAGTGCATAATTTATGAAACTATTGCAACTTTTCTTAATAATGTAACTGAATTTCTAAGAACTGAGAATGGAATGGCTTTAAACTTTTTATGCAGATGTATATGATCAAGGCAAATTCCATTCCAAAGATTACAATAACAAAAACTAATTTCCTAATTAATTATTAAATTTGAAAGTCAAACTGGAAGAAATGCAAAGGAAATTAAACCTGGCTTTAGATGTGACTTTTCATCAAACTTACTGTAAAATATTATCAACTGACAAGGAAACAATATTTATCAAGGAAATTTTCTAAATACTATTTATTCATCATGGACGTTAACAAAAAAAGATGTTCACCACGTAATAATGAACAAGATTAAACAATGTTATTTATTTTTATATTACAGTAAAAATCCCTTATTCAAACAATAAGGTGGGGTTATTTACCTATAAAAATTACTGCTTAATTTTAGACTTATCTTAAACACTAAGATCATTTTTGTTCCCCTGTCACTTTACGAATTTACTACAATTTCAAGATAATTTTGCTAAACATCTACTTCACTGACAGATAGTATTGAATAAACAAACTACATGCCAACTGAACAAGTAGAGTATAAGAGCAAAGCATACTTTCAAAATATTAATATTTCTTTCCGTTATATACAGAAATCAATATGAAGAAATTCAAGGCCAGTAAAATTGCCAAATATGCTTCAAAGTAGAATCTTCAGACAAGCCAGCCTACAGAAAGTCATCTGCCATTTTCGCCAATTTTATTGGCATGTTTAAATGGCTTTAAGATGCTATGCATGTACACTGCTCACAAAATTATGGGGATATTGCAAAATGAATAAAATTCACCTAAAAAACAGAGGCATTTGAGTTTACTTATTAAAGATCATCAGAGAAGCAAATGGTACGAAAATGGAAGTTGTCTGAATATGCAAATGAGGTTCAGAATCCATTTATCGGGATTGAGCAGGATGCAACACATTGACGGGGGTTAACATTTGCATTTCAAACATGAAAAATGTTTCGCACATTGACTGTTCAGTAGGGTGTATGGTCACCTGAGACTGCTACAACACACTGACAGCGATGAGGCACAGAGAGGATTAAACTGACCAGCAGTTCCTATGAGATTCGTGGCCACTCGTGCACCAGGGCAAATTCCAGCTGAGGAAGTGTTATGGGAGGCGATTCCTAGTGCATCCCATTGTGTTCGATGGGATTCAGGTCTGAAGAATGTGAGGGCCAGTCCATGCACTCGATTGCAGCATGTTGTTGACGAGATGGACATGGTTGGGCATGCATTATCGTCCATAAAAACAAAGTTGGTCCCCAACTGCTCCAGCATAGGGTACCACTATAGCTGTAGAATTTCATCCCTATATCTTACATCATTCACCGTTCCATTTCGGTACTATCACCAATGCTGATGCCAGCCCACACCATGATTCCACCTCCACCAAAGGAATGTCTTTCTTGCATGAAAAATGGATTCTCCGAGTTCCACATTCACGCCAGAAAACAGCAAGATGAATGTCAGTCTAATGGCTGAATCTTGACTCGTCACTGAAGAGAACAGTGGACCACTCTTCACGAGTCCAAGGAAGATGCACTTGAGCCCACCTTCTGCGGGTTCTGTGATGTTCAGCAGTTAACGGAATGCATACCATTGGTCGGCGGGCATACAGTCCACTGTGACGGAGTCGATTTCGCAGGGTCTGAGAGCACACCTGTCGTCCACTAGCAGCGAGAAACAGTCCCCACAGCTCAGTCGCCTTACTTTGCCGGTTCCTTCGTGCTATTAGCATCAAATAGCGATCATCTCTTGCAGGGATGGCACTTGGGTGGTCCTGCTATGGTCTTCTTCATACTGTGCCAAGTCCGCTAATCATGCTTTGGAGGTTCCCAGCACTTCTACCACTGTCATCTGTGTTTGGCCAGCTTCAAAACGCCCTATGACTCTCCAGAATTCAGATTCGGGTAATCACTTGCAGGGGCATTTTTAGGCGACACTCAACAATTCTGTCACTTGTGGATCCAGGAAAGTGGAGAAAACCCAGCAGCGCCCGCCTCATTATACAGAGTTGTGAGCAAACATGCAAATTAAAGTTTTGCATCACATTTGCATACTCAAGATAACTTCCATTTTCATGTCATTTGCTTTTCCGATGATGTTCTTTAATAAATAAATTCAATTGCCTCTGTTTTTTTGGGTGTATTATATTCATTTTGCAATATCCCCTAAATTTTGTGAGCAGTTTATTTATTTGCAAGTTTCCTCTTATTTTCAGGAATTAAAAATTTTGGATTAGAATTTCTCTTGTACAATTCCTTCACTCTCCTATTCCTACTTTGGGAAAGCCTATGCATAGAATGAGAATTTGAAATTTTACTAATTTCCAACCATTAGAGGTAGATCAGACCTCTGTATATGAACATCAACAATTCACTGCCTAGAGATATTAGAAACCAGTTACTATGCTTCCTGGATAGTATAAGGCACTTTTGTAGCCTTTCTTGAAGCAGTACCGATATTCTTGAATTTCTGTCGGGAACTTTAAAATTGATAGTTTTGTGATCAATATTCGTGAGAATGGGAAAAGCAGATAATAGTTACTGTTAATAATAAAAGTTTTATCACAAGTTCCATGTGTTTCTCTCCATAGAATAAAATTAAGGCAAAAAAAAGCATAGGAGTTTGGTGAGGAAGATTAATAATACACTATTGAAGGAAAAAGAAAAAAATGAAATAAATGTTAAGCACAGACATCCAATATCTGAAAGTGGTTGGCAAAAACCTTAAGTTAAAATGCAAAATGATGCAACTGTTACCTATAAAAGAACCAAGTAGGTTAGCCATAAAATTTACTATGCAAAGAGAATGTCAACTTTTGAAAATTTTAATAATTTACCTATAGAAAGAATACACATTAATTTCTTTTATATACAAATACTACCCCTGCTTTGTCATTGATTTCCATTTAAATTGGTATTCTTTTCTCCACTCTTTACTTATTTTCCATGAAGTTTTACGAAAAAACAGATACAGTATCTGAACATTCCTATAGCTAGATCATTCAGAACTATACCTCCTGAAAATATGTTTCTTCTGCAACTTACAGTATTAGTTTGAATTTGAGCAAATTTCAAGCAAAAATCTACAAATGCCATAACCCTAAGAGGATATTTACCATGAGGATATTACCCTTATGAGGATTAAAAAAAATTAAAATAAGATCTGTCACTTAAGTATATTTTTTCACAAGTGTGTAAGCATTTGTTTGAAAGATACAAGCCTTCCATCAATGAATAGAAGAAACAGATCAAGTGCCTGGATCCAAAACTTACAGCTTGCTAAATTTCATCATTGATTCAAATAGCCTTTCAAGCCAGCTGCTTTTTCAGGGAATTCAGAGAGATGAAGAGTACTATGCCAAATGAGAATTGACTTTAGTAGTCCTGTACCTCACATTCCATAAGATGGCTGGCATTACACAGCTTGTCATTATACAGCAAAATTCTTAATGCAGCAATCCAGATCTGTTTCAAAGAATGCTTTGTATAAATAGCATAACATGTGACAATAATAGACAACATTAACTGCGCAACTATTGTCAACAGAGTGGATGTATTGAACAGCCGGATCACTGCTCATCTTGAATGTTTGTACAACTATTATCAAATGTATTGAATCCAATCCAAATCTATTTCCATCTCAACAATATTGGATCCATACACCTCCACAAGCTGGCAATTAATTCACTTGAACCATGTTGTTTCCATAAGATCTGCTATGAGAACAGTGGTTGTTGCACTTTGTAAAAAATAGTGGCCAGTCTACTGACCTTGAAGAGGAGGAGTACTACCTAATCTGACCTGGCAGAATATTTCAAATGGATACATTTAATATTCACCATGATTATTTTGATTACCTTATTTTTTGAAATGCCCTAACCATATTTCCATATCCTTTCAAAAATATGAAAGAGAAAAATGTAAACACTATTTCCCTAATTATTAAGCATTTCTAACCAAAATAAATTCTGATCCATTTTTGGCTTTCTTAGGAACTTCTTTGAACACAGCTGTTTAAATTGGGGACACTTTAATAATATTTTGATCTTTTGTATTACAAAAAAAATTCACTTTATTTTCCTTTCTTTTCTAAGCCAAACTTAAGTTATCAATTGATCGTTGGTCATTTGAAAAAAATACCAAAACTTGTTTGATAACTTCCTGTTATCAAAAATGTTGAAGTTTAAACTACAGGAAGTATCAAATATAAGTAGTATTTTCATTAAACTTGAAACTACATCTGAAAAAATCTGAGATGTTGTGATAGAAGCACTAAATCCAAAACCAAAAAGAAATAAAGTATTATTTTAGATTTCAAAGAATAAGAAGAGCAAAATAAAATACTCTTAGGTGGGCATTACACGGGTGAAAATTGGGTGGTTCTGTGCAGGATGTTGGCTAGGAATTTACTGGTCTTCGTGTGTTTAATTGATTTCCCATGAAGGTATTTTGAATGTATAACACGGCACAGCAAGAATACATCCACCCATCTGAAAATCATGTGAAGGTCTCGTTGACTAGATCCCAACTTAGCACATCGTTTCTACTCAAAATTCTATTGGGTTGTCTGGAAAGTTGAGCATTTTTGACAGATGGAAACGAAACAAATATATGAGTTTTAAGAAACTTTTTATTCATCAAAGTATCCTCCATTTTTTTTCCATGACTTTCCATGAATGTCCATCTTTCCGGCAATTTTAAAATTCTGTTCGCATAGAACTGGCTGGCTAGGAGGTGAAGAAATCTTTTTGACAGTGTTGAAATCACTGATTGATTTTTTCCATTCAAAGTATTCTGCAGGGACTGAAACAAGTGGAAGTCGGATGGTGGAATGTCCGGTGAATATGAAGGGCGAGGTAAGACAATCCCAGACAATTTCGTGCAACTTTTTACAGATGACCAAAGACAAATGATTCTTATGTTGTCTTGATGGAATACAACACCCTTTCTGTTCACTAGTTCTGGTCTCTTCTGTTGAATGTTGCGATACAATTTCTCCAAATGGCTGCAGAACACATCCAAATTGTTGAAATCCCACCAGAGACAACAAAACCTTCTTTGCATAAGTATTCCACTTCGGTGTGCGTTTTGGTGGTTAGGATGGTTTCCGCACTACACTGTCATAGATAATCCATTTTTCATTTTCAGTCACTATTTTGTTGTGTTTCAGAAGCATGTCACAGATGAAATACTGGTCAATGCAGTTTTCTCAAGACAGATTGTGTGGAACTCAAACATTATTACAAGAAGTATAACGAAGCTTCATCAAATGTTCATGAAGCAGTACTTTTCGGAATTATCAGGGTATCAGAGTCGTTAATTTTAAGTTGGCCTACCTTTATGGTGTATAAAGGTATAACTTTATGTGATCATCGTCCACTGCTGAAGGTCTTCCAGGGCAATCCACATCTTCTAAGCTGAAATCCCCGCTTTTAATTTCACAAACCACCTCAGAACCATTGGTTCACCAACAGCACCCTCTCCATATACTTCATCAATGTTTTTATGCATCTGTGCAAAATATCAACTGAATGATAAATAACCGATGGCTATATTATTAAAAAGGGATAATATCAAGATTTTGGCAAAGAGGAGGAAAGTTAACAATATGTCCTGGAAGTTTTAATCTGAGGTAAATGGATAAAATTAAACGTAGGTCTGTCTAATACTTTGAAGTAACTGGCAAAAGTAGCTTTGAACATTCCTTTGCCTTTTACCAAACTTTAGCTTTTGTTACTTGTCCCTTTTTAACCACAAATCCACAAAAGATCAGGGAGAGATAAGTGGGTTAGATCAATCTACCTTTTAGATCTCAATCTTTTCCAAATTTATTTCTTCTAGTATTAGAATCTAATCAAATGCATTATGAATAGGGAGTCTTGTGTGCCATGAACAGTTAAATATGCCTCTTATTTTGTTTATAACAGATAACAGTGATGTGCAGACGAAAGTAATAAGTAGCACTCAAATCTTAAACCATTTAATCTTATTAACTTTAAATTTGGAAACTTTGCAGTCAAAATGTAAAATTCAGTTCAATACATTTTTATTGAAAGTCTAAGAATATCATTCTGATACAGCTATAAATCAGAACAACTTTTAAAAGGACAAAAAACAATCTTACACACACAAAAAATTGATTTTTGGTGAATCTGGATTAAAGGTTCCAACCACATGCTGAAATAAATTCTAACTCTTTCCTCACTCCCCTTCCAATCACAAGAACCCTAATTATTACTACAAGGGAAACTACCAAGTTCAACATTAACATCCTACCCCAAAATAATTCACCTAAATATGCAATACTTTTGAAGAATTATACTTCAATTTCAAGTAAACTGCTAAAACAGCAATGCAAAATTAAATAAAAATGTAATAAATGTAATTTCAAGCAGAAGCAGTTCTGCAAGTATTTTATAAATTTGACAAGCTCTATCTATATCCATGCAGTACACCAATTTTAATGTAAGCTGCATCTTTATAACAGGATAACTTTCAATTTGTCAAAATGTTACAAGAACAGACTTTTTGGTCAATTAAATATCTACAGTAGAATGACTGAAGATTAAAACACCGTTCTTATAAGAAAATAGTTTTGTTTTTTTTAATCTTGTAAGTTTAAATGGAACCACACTTGGACAACGTGGATATCCACTATATTTACAAAATTAAAATAAAATATAAAGCTCAGAAAAACTTCAATGAGGATATTAATTTAAAATAAATATTACCATCGTCTCATTAAAATTGATTAACTTTACTTAGCATAATTGAGTAAGAATAATGAGCAAGACAATGCTTACAGTCCAGTTTATGAAAGAAAAACTTTTTATGATGTAATATGCCTATGAATTGATATTTCCAGGATGTAAAAGCAATATCCATTGCTAAAATTCATAACTGAATCTTATAAATGTAACGAAAACATTCTGGTTTTTGTATTTTCTACAGTTATGAATTTATTTTTATATTATTGTTATTATTTAAATAATTGTTATAATTTCTTGGCTTGGCTATGTAATCTCGATGTAGGATTTCCTCATTAATTCTTCCATACTTCATTTCCAACTCCATGTGAAGAATTCATTGCAAAGATCTTTAGCTTCAATTGAATTTAATCTTGGACAGAAGCTTCGAATGAATGATATCAAGCATTGGGTATTCATTTTAAAATCAATAATTTCACTGATATCTCACCTCTAATAATATATAAGGCAAAGTCGTCCATATCTATCAATGGCCTTACACGAATCTGCTTCATGCAGGGAGTGGTAAACAGTTTCCTGCAAAAAGGCCCTTTACGGATAATTTTGTTCACGGTTTAAGAGGACAAAGTTGTCGCGATAGCCATTCTATCTAGGACTTCGGAAATATATATTTCATCACTGCAACTCTTTGAAATATCGAAGAAAAAAAAATAAAAGCTCAAAAAATTATAGGTTTGCCATGTAATGTCTTGTCTTGTATACCGACCAGTATTGCAGATACACCATTCTGTTTCATGTCATGATTTCCAGGCGACCATAAGTGATCAGATTACACCAAATAAGGAGATTTTTCTCTGTCGATTCCGATTATAAGTAAAAACATTCAATTCATGATGTTTGCAAATGATTTCAATGAACGTACAAGAAAATAAAACAGCATCTTGAAGGGAAAAAATCCAAAAGTTAATTTAAACTAAGGATTTGTTTGCTATCTGCATCAGTAGAGAAAATAATATTGCCAAAATTAATGGACCTTATTATGGAATGGGGAACAATTCTCTTAAATAAAAATCACACTTGACCTTATATTTCCATTAACACTATATTCAAAAGTTTACCATCCTAAAAATCTTAGCTTAATTTTAAATATTTTTCAAGAAATCAGCCTTCAAAACGACCCGAAACGATATCCTATCAAAATGACAACGCTCTACAATTGGTTTGATGTCATTTTTCTCAATTATCCAACTTCATGCTGAGACTATGTTTGCAACACAAACCAACTCCAAAACTTCCCGGTTTTTTGTTTGGTTTTTTATTCAGTTTTCAGACATGTCTCTGCCAGAGACCAGTTTTATTAAGGGTAATTAAGGGAATTTACCAAATGATTGCCAGTTCTTTTCCTGGAAATGAAGATTTCATTCCTGCCAAAATAAAGGGCATGAATACTGAAAGGTAATCACTTTTAGCAAACAAAATAAAGACTTGTTGATTTTTAAATAGTGTGTCATGCTGTTTATGAAAACTTTAAACGTTTTATTTATGTAATTTTAGATCTGGGAGAATTTCGTAAGGCAATTCTGGTATAGGCTACATTCCGCTGCGAAGGCATCACGGCTGCTGTGAACTTTAGTGGGGCAAAAAAAAAAGCATTTATATGTACTTCTAAATTTTATAATAATAAAGCACACATGTATAATATACACAGAGTAATATTGTAAATATCATAATCTTGAATTACATCATCAAAATTGACCAATTCGTGGACTGTGGGGCCTTCTAAAGCCCAAGGCCGGAACGAGCTGAACCTTAGCCTTCGTATACTGTACCAGCTATGGACGAGTATCACGATTCAGATGCAAATGTACATTTTCATACTTCAAAAGCAAATCTCTTAAATTTTAGTAAATAAAATGAAATAAAAACCACAGACAAATAAAAATCTTTTTTAAATTTCTCAAGTGGTAAAATAAAAATTACTTAATTTTATCAGTTTAGCAATTAAAAGAAAAAAAAATTATTAAAATGATATCAATTTGCTAAAAAAAAAAATCTTATTTCAGCATTAACAAACTACAACAAAAAGTAAAAGAATTTATAAGTTATTTTTAAAATAAATTTAAAAAGAAATATAATTTTAAATCATTTCAATGAAAAATAATTCTCTAATGCAATAAATGTAAATAGTGGACACTGTAACAGCAATGTTCAATATTATTTGTTACACTTATCACAGAGTATTTTTAAGCTTTTTAAAACGTATTTTATAACAAAGATCAAAAAAAAAAAAATACTCAAATGTTTGAGTATTTATTTGATTTTAAAACCATACAGAAAATAATTTCAGCCACATCAGAGAACGATTTAAATAATGTCGGGTTCTACATAATGAATTGGCAGTCACCAAAATGTCAATCATAAGAAATTATTTTTTTATTATTATTAATAGCATGCACATTTATAAGAAATATAAGTTATTTCGTAATACATTAACACTTTAATGTATTATGAAATTACTTATATTTCTTATAAATGTGCATGCTATTAATAATGATAATCTTCATAGATAAAACAACCAGATTTTTTGTAAAGCAGTGTCTTGTTTCTGCTTTCTTCGGCATAGAAATAAAAATTTTGTCGGACGAAGTCTCACTGGTATTTTTGCACAATGGCACAGTACAATATTTACAATATCTTTTAATTCTAAAAGTTTCACATACACCATTTGAATAAAGTAATGCCCAAGTGATTAAGATGCAGGTTGAATGCCTGACTCAAATGCTCAGTATTTCCAAGTGGCTTTCCAGTCACCCCTTTCCAGACAAATTTCAATAGCTGTTCCTTTGAAAGGAATTTTATATATATTACATATATATGCTAGCCTCTGGTTACAGCAGTTATTAGATATAACATTTCCCAGTAGTTCGTAACTAAGTACTTTCTCATTAGTAAGTATAAGATTAGCAAATTCTACATCAATCAGGTGAAATTTTCCTGAGTTCTGAGCAGCTATTCGTGAAAACAGGAAAAGGAATTTCTCTTAAATTCCAGTTAGTGTGCAATTTCAATTTGTTGCAATGAAAATAAATATCGCTTGAACTATTACATATTGTTAGGAAGTAATCTTATCTTACAAACCTCAGATGTAAGAAGTTATTTACAGTAAATTATAACTGATTAACTTAAAGCACTATCTTACAAAAAAA
>JAFIDM010009631.1:359445839-359459205 GCA_023159025.1 Thereuonema tuberculata
CTGCATCATTATCATGTACAATCATGAATTGCACATCTAGAGAGAGATGAAGATAGTGAGTAAAAGAAAGAACGTAGAGATTGTGCTAGAACAACTAAGTAACTGCTTGCTTTGCTTTGCTAAATATAACAGATGTATTGGGTTAATGTCATGGCACAGTGCCCAGCTCTCTTCTTGCATCAGTTACAAATATTTTCAATTGAATAAGCATCTCGAGACAAAATACGTTTTAACAGTCAAGTTGAGATTCTAGTAATTGGTCAATTCTCTTGTCTAGTGTAGTTTGAACACTTTACATCATCTTTATTTTTGGAGATGAAGATTTCAGTGAAGGATTTGATCTAAATTAGTACAATTTATTATTTCTAGTGGTAACTGCAAAACACCTGGTGATTGTTATTTTCTAAGACCAGTGCCAGCATATGTTAATTATTATGTCAAGTGTATCATCATAAATGATATTGCAATTGTGAAATGCTCATAATCTGCAGAACTTGCAAAATTTGTTTGTCTTATCTGATCTAAGACAATTTAAGCCTTTACTGTTAGTTAATACTAACCTCAATTTATAGGATAGTTTATAAACAATCATTCTTCAGAAGTATTGCTAGATCTAACTTTGATTTGCTACTGCAGACTTGTTTCATTCCAAATTTGTATGGACTTACTGCACTTGAAAGGTCGTCACGTACAAATATAGATTTTCTACTTTACATAAATTTCACATTAATTTATGTATTGAAAGGAAATTTCACCTCAACAAATGTTTAATCAGATAGCCTTGTCTAACTTGGATTGCCAAAAATGTGACAAGGATTATGACTAAGTTAGAAATGGAGTGGTGAGAGCTCTGTTGCAGATATTACAAATTATTTTAACTACTAGATAGACTTTTGAGTTGAATAAACAAAAATGTCCTTTCATATATTTCATGAAAAAGCATTTAAAAATTACAATTTACTACAGTTGATTAAAAAAAAAAATAATCTTTAAAAATTTTTAAAATTAGTTTTGGCAGAGGAAACAAAATTATTTGTTTGTGCAGCAGTAATAAAGAATGTTCTTATGTTCTAAGATAGACAACTTCACTACTTACAAACCTTAGGAGAGCTTGGATCTTAAAAAAGTGATAGGAGACCTAGTGAACAGAAAACGGACCATTTAGTTGTGTGAAAGAATATTTCAAGTTGGGGGAAAACAGGCAGACTGTTTTATTCTTGATGTAATCTTTTCTAAAGCCATGGAGTAGAGTTCAGCAGTTCAGCCATAAAGTCTAAGATTCAAAGGAACGTTAACAAAATATCATGTTACAGTATACCTTAAATTGAAATTTAAGGTTTTATTAATTTCTTTCATTACAGTTCCATCTTAGAAAAGTTGAACTTTTTCATATAAGGGGAATGGGATAATCCTGTTAATAATTTGATTTTTTAATTTATATCTGATTTCATTGGCAGATTTTGGTTTTGCAGAAATCTTTGTCTGATGTCAGCATTGAGGGTGCTTCAGCATCATCCAGCGAATGCATGGAAACAGACGTAGGATCTGATTCTAAGGAATCTCCGCAGAAAGACCAAAAGAAAAAGAAGAACAGATGTCAGACATGCCGTAAGAAGGTTGGATTAACTGGTAAGAATATCTTATTACTTTTTTCAAAGCAGATATTCAATTTTTATGAGTTACACGTGACAGATTTTAGTTAAATTTACTACCTTGTTGTAGAGATTCAGGGTAAGGGAAGGGAGGGGGAAAAAAAAAACTGTTGCAAATTTTAATTAACAATGATAATTGATAGGAGGGGAAATTACAAATTTTCAAGGATAATTTATCAAATTGTGAATGAATTTTAGATTAACAAAATACAAAGATTGTACTGTTTTTCTAGTTAATACTCCAAGAGCAAAAAGGAAGTTGTTGAGCAAATTAAAAGCTTTCAAACTATGATAACATGGTAATAAATATTGTAACTTTGATACTTTGTTCTTGGTGTTTTCTAAATTACAGAATGCCCCAAACTTTTCTTGATTACAAATTTTGCACTTTGAAAACAGCAAAAAATAAGTCATAAAAATCTCTTTGAAAATCCCTGAAGGCCAAATAAGCTAAAAGTATTGTTCACTGTCAGAAATTCTCTCTTTCTGCTTTTTCAAGATTCTTAGAAAGTTTTGACCTACTGTAAACTGATCAGTGGAACTTTCTGAAATTCACAAAATATCAGGATAGAATAAGAAATTTTAAAAATTAGTTATCAAAATTAATGGTTAAAAATTAAGAGCTCATTAATTATTCACTGGATACCTGAGGCATTTCAGACCAGATTGAAAAACTATGACTTTAAAGTTTGGAATTGTAATTAATCATATATTGGAACTAGAAATCCATAAAAAAAAAAAAAAACCAAAAAAAAAAACCCACACATTAAAAAAGCCATTTTTTTCAGTTTGGTATTCAATTTGTTGTTGCGTCCAGTGAAATGAATTTACTTCTTCATTACATCACTTAAGTTAACCTAGATACACACTTTTTAAAGGATTGCACAATTTCCAGAATTGGTTAGTAAGGTTTCAGAGTGTCTTTTCCAGTTTCCAAGGTTAAATGCTGAATATTTTGATGTTCATATTTATTAACAAAAAATGTAGTAGCTTAACTCTTTTAACAATGGGTATTTAGAGTGAGTCTTTCCGTGCGGGATTAAAAAAAAAAGAAAGGTGGGCAAAATAAACAAATTTTCAAATGTAGCTTATATATCACACCTGTCCTCTCCTCCCCAGATTGTTGTCAAGGAGCCCCACCCAGCCTCTAGGGCGATTCATAAAGTACTGCAAAAATTAGGCCTTTAAAGAACGAACATTGAAATATTTTTCTGTCAAATTCAGTGTAAAAAAAAAAAAAAGATAAAATAGGGCATGGAATTCCGGATCGAACATGCGATTCTGAGTTGAATGATGGATGCCCATTTTAATCTTTTTTCTACCCTGATGAAAAAAAATGGTCTATTTAGCACCCTTCACAACCAGGAAGAGCAAGGAAAGAGAAGCGAGATTAGAATAGGTTTAGTTAAATGGAGTATTGACTCCATTGGGTTTATTTCAAACACAAGGAGCCCGGAAGCCTATTCTAATCTCGCTTCCCTTTTCTTGCTCTTCCCGGTTGTGAAGGGTGCTAATTAGACCTTTTTTTTTTTCCATAGGGGCAGAAAAAAGGCAAAAATGGGGATCCCATCATCCGGCTCAGAATCGCACGTTTGATCCGGAAATCCATGTCCTATTTTACTTTTTTTTGACAGAAAAATATTTTGATGTTTGTTCTTTTGTAGGTCTATTTTTCCAGTACTTTATGAATCACCCTGTGTATTATGTCTATAAGCCATAGTCGTCCTTAATGGTTAAGAAATATATGGTGGTTTAAGTATTACCCTAGAAAATACCAAAGATCTACAGGGCCATTCTGTAACCTTCATTTTCAACTCATTACATTCCTTATAATAAAACAAAATTTAACGTCTCGTCGTAAATATTATAAAGCCAACTATTTAAGACGCCATATCAATATAACAATAAAAAAAGGCACAATATGTTTTGAACCCTCTGCTTATATGGGTCCCTGGTCAAGTGTTGATCCCTTATCCAGATGTCCGCCCCATATCTTTTAAACTACTGCTCATAAAAATCTGAAACTTTTTATATAAAATCATCAAACATGTAAGAGTTATATTTTCATGTTATTATTTATTCATTATTATTGAAATTCTTTTTATTTATGTTCAAAAACTAATATATCGAAAGTATTATCCAAAAAAATTATTAAATTGTCTCCCAAAAAAATTCATTTGTCAGAATGCAATTTTCAAAAAAGTTTTTTTTTTTTTTAAATTAAACAAAGGAATTAATGACAAAAGTGTTTAGATTAAATTTTCCTAATTAGGTTTCTGTATCATTTGAATATTGGATCCAGACTTTTAGAGTTTAAATAATATCACAACAGTTATTTAAATATACGATATTTTGGGGGAGCTTGAACGCAAATAAAATGAATTTCAATAATGAATAAATAATGTAAAAATATATCTGTTATATGTTTGACTGTTTCATATAAGAAGTTTCAGATTTTTATGAGCAGTAGTTTAAAAGATATGGGGCAGTGAAAACTACCAGTACTTTCTGGTACTTTATGAATCACCCGGTACATAAATTACATTTATCAAGGGAAATTTTTTATTTTAAATGAAAACTGTAAAGAAATTTTTGATAAATTCACATTGCAACATAAATAGATTTCTCAACAAATTAAAAACAAAATTAAAAATAAAAAAAAGCTGAAAAATTTTTATTCTTGCAGGCCAAAGTCCTTAGCTGTAAATTTTTGAAGACCAAATGCTTGTTAACCCTTTAAGGATGGATATTTTGAACTAGTCTTTCCTCGCAGGATACAAAAAATAGAGGAAAAAATTGAATTTTTTCAAATTTTTCAAATGTAGTTTATATATACACACACACACACACACACACACACATCCTCTCCTCAGTTTGATGTGTTAGTAAGCCACACCCGGCCTCCAAGAAAACTACATGCACTTGTGTATGTAAGCCACCGTGGTCCTTTAAAGGTTAAAGAACAAATTTTTATTTAAGAAGATCAACTTTTATATACTAGCTTGAAGAAATGTTGACATAAAGTAAAATGTTATTTAAGAATTTCGACAATAAGTTGTTGTAACTTTTGACGACGTGTAATAGATTTGCTCAATCACATGATCAAGAAGAATGTGGATTCTATTGCCTACCTGCAAATAATTTTGCCGTGATCAGTTTATTAAAACATGAAAATCAAAACAACACATAACATTGGAAAGGAAGAAGATACTTTGATTATTAATCAATTCTAGGAATTTTGGAATCCTAATAAAAATAATGAAATGTATATCAAGTATGAGCCTCTAGTTGCCTCCCTGCTAAAGAATTTATGCTGAAGTGAAAATTCCCTTTCATTGTAGATTCATGGGCTCTTGTAACCGTAGCAATTATGTTCCTTCCTACAGCAGTTACATTTAGTTTTTTCCTCCTCTTATAGTTTATTATTTCGAAAGTTGCTATGTCAAATATCATTTGGTGGTCATGTGACATTTATACACAGCACACATTTGATCATCAACAGTTTAGTGACGACTATCCACTTTTTACTATTTCTCTGCCTCTTTGCTTGAGGGTTGCCACAGTCTTCTCTTTAAGAAAAGGATAATTAAAATCTTGTATGGAAACATAAGATAATTACTTGTAATTCAAAGCACAGGAATATCTCAGTTGATCAAAACTTCTTCTATTAAATTTACTATTAAATAAATTTGTGTTGAAATGGATAGATAGATAGATTATTTTGATAAAAAAAAAAAAAATTATGCGTTGTGCCCTCTCCTCCATTCCTTTTCAATAATATTTATCTGGACTCACAATTTGATAACATTATTTAATCACAATGCTCAAGAAAATTAAATAAAGTATGATAATATTTATCGGGCAGTTCGATGGGCTTGGTGCTTCATTTCTTAATATTTAATGTATGTAATGTAATGTGGTGAGCGTGGGTGGCTTGACAGCCGAGCACCGCGACCTCAAAGATCTATTGTGCTATCCCACGGAAATAAGGACAGACAGAGAGAAAGACTCAGAAAGGATGGTGGGAGAAATGCAGGGGAAATGGGAGAACCCCGGGAAAACCTGCCCAGCGCGGATCGCCACCATCAACGAAACCCACATGAGAACCGAACCTCGGTACTTAGAGGTGAGAGGCCAGTGTCTTAGCGACATCGCCAACCGCGCGGCCAATATTTAATGTATGTGAATGTAAATAAATTTTCACTACAATTTTATTACCAGAATAGACTTAGATGAATTTTAAACTACTTGTCCAAGCAGCTGAACCATTGTTAAAGCAATTATTGTGAAGTTTATTATCTCATCTTTCATCTTTCACTTTATCTGTTCTGGAAAAAAATAAATAAATAAATAAATGAATAAATCTTGCTATGGAAATTACTGAAATTTTATTATTTGAATTGTAATTTTTATTTGTGCACAACAGTGGGAAAACAATGGTGCTTCAAACTGTTTAAATTTCATTTTAAGGAAAAAATCTACAAAAGTGAAATGTGCTTTTGAATGTCTTATATCCTTGTTGCATAGTTAAAAAATTTTGAAAGTTCACTAGAATCAATGTTAAATTTTGAATAAGAATTGATTTTTAATTTTTTATGTTAAAGTATTTTTTTTTTTTTTGGAAAATATTATGTTTTTGTAAATTGAAAGGCTTTTTGATAAATAGAATCCATTAAGGAATTCATGTTACTGCTTTAATTTAATGCAGTGAAAATCATTTTCAAAATTAGAACGGGTATGAAATGTCAGTTGTAAACTAATATTTAAAGTTTGACGGATGCTCTGAATTTGATTATTTGTTTTTTTTAGTCCAGTTTGAAAATTTAACATTCTTTTAGTAATCCTTTTAGGGTTCCTGTACGTGTGTGTATAAGACCCTCCATAATCTAAATAAGGAATCAAGAGTCCTCTCAGTCATACCTTATTGAACTTCTCATGGCCTGGAGGTTTAGAGAAATGTGACTTCCAATCCAGGCCACTTACTCAGTCGCCTGAATGGTGCAAATGGGGTCTAGACATACTAAAAGAGCATCTGTACAGGCATTATTTGAAATTGTCCTTGACCCTTGAATTTCAATGGCTTGAATAAGAGTGTTGCACATCAGTTAGTAGTAATATCACTTTTAATAGTGCAAGCATTCTGCAGATTGCATCAGGTTGCTTGGTTTTCTATTACTTCAAAACTGAATCTGCCCCCCCTTTTTTTTTCTTAATTTTTAAAGCAGAAAAAAACAAAAAACAAAAAAAAAAAAAACAAGGTAGGGATAGCCATAAATAAATCAAAATCTTCAAAAACTTCATAAATTTAAATAAAGACACACATAAACACCTTCTTTTGATAACTTCTAAGATATTTCAATTTTCTTACCGAAGGTTTTCTTCAGGAATAAAATACAAACATACAAAAAATAAGAGGAAGAACTGGAATGTTAAATTTATGGTTTATTGGTTTATTTGAAAAGTTTATGGAAAAAAACCAAACAATAAAAGCTAAATTAAAAATCAACAATTAAATACCAGTTGTTAATCAACAGTTGTCATTCAAAATTTATGTTCTTAGTAATAATTAACATTAGACTAAGTTTAAAAAAGCATCATTTTGTAATTATTCTCAGTGTTTCTTCGCAGTTTTTATTGTCAATGTAGCTTTTAGGTTAGCATTTAACATTTCATGATTATTTCATTCAAATTTCTGTTTTTGTCCAACAAGAAGGAAGACATTCCAGTTCTTCCTCTTATTTTTTTGTATGTTTGTATTTATTCCTGAAGAAAACCTTCGGTAAGAAGGTTGAAATATCGAAGAAGTTATCAAAAGAAGGTGTTTGTGTGTGTCTTTATTTAAATTTGGTTTACTAATCACTATCCCTACCTAATCACAAGGCTTGGCAACATCTTCTGATATGTCTATGAAAATATAATTGATATTGCCTTAAATTCCTTATTATTAAGAATGTGATTGTTGCGAATGCAAAAGCCACAATTGTTGCAATTATTGTGATTGTTGTCATTGTTGCTAATGATATTTTAGTGATACTTGTCCCCAGACAAAACGGGAATATAAGTCTTCTGGTACTTGTATCAGAAGACTAAAAAACTAACTTTTTGAACAAAGTTGCCTGCATTTTCAGTGTCTTACTGTTTACCTTTAAATACAGTTGAATTGCGATAATCCGACAGTGCGGGACCGAGGGGGTGTCGGATTATCAAAAATGTCTGATTACCAAAGGTTGATTTTTTAAAACTGAATTTTGACTTCTAAGGCAAGAAAATGTAAGTTATGTATATGCAGTACTGTACTACAGTACGTATATTGTTACAATACATATTGAGTACATATTTAATTAAAACTGAACAATTAAACTGAAACTGTTGTGAGTCATGGGCAGGCGGGAGATGTCGGCAGCAAGCGCAGTGATGTCATCCAACGCCGCGTTGGACTACCGAGCGTGTCGGACTGTCAAATGTCGGATTACCGCGATTCAACTGTATATAAATTACATTTTTAATTATAACAGATATAATTACATTGAAAACTTTCAGTGATATTTAAAATAATAAATACTTAAAAAAAAAAAAAAAGCATCTAAAATTTTTTTAATTAATTTTTTTATTTTTTTATTTAGGCTTTGAATGCCGTTGTGGAGGATTGTTCTGCAGTCTACATAGATACTCAGACAAACATGATTGTAAATTTGATTACAAAGAACTAGGAGCACAAGAAATAAGGAAGAATAATCCTGTTGTGGTAGGAGAAAAAATTCAAAAGATATAGAGTTCAGTTGCATAACGTATACTACACAAAGAAAAAATTTTTCAAGAAATAAAAAAATAGGTGAAATCATTGTGATCTGATGACAGCTTAGACTCTATTTTTATTATGTTCTGCTTTTCTCCCATCAATCTCGATAAAAATGAAGTTTGTGATTGCAGTAGATTCTTGCCTGGTTCTATAAATTGAAATGTTCAATCCATGTTTTATAAACTTATTCATGGTACACTACTACAAGATTGCTGACTAATTGTTTCACATATGTAGTTCTGGGTAACAAAGCAGCATGCCTCCTCCCCTCCTGTTCAGTCCAGTTAGTGAACATATTAATCCTGAAGGGTGTGTTCTCAGGAAAATTTTGAGTTCATTCATTACTGGTATTTCTAAGAATAAAGTTAACATTTGAAGTAAGATGGCAGGATGTACTATTATTTTGTATCTTTAGTGTTGTTTTCTCCTTATGAATAATTTATATTTACTTATATTCTTAATTTTTCATTTATTATTTGCACACCAGGAATTTGCCTAGCACCAATATAATGATGATTAAGTATGTAAAATATAAAATTTTTCTCGTTGATTTTTTTTTTTTTTTTTTTTAATTGATGGCTTGTATGAAAACACTTCAATTGATGGCTTGTATGAAAATTTTTTGATAATTAATAGTAAATTTCTACCAATTGTATCCTTAAATAATAAAAATAATGAAAAAAAAATATAATAAAAACACAAGCAAAATAAGTAATAAATCCACAAACAAAGCTTCAGTATTAAAATAAAACTTGTCAAAATAATAATCATAATCATATCTAATGTATTATTTAAATTGTGCTTTGATGGAGATTTTTGGTGACTTCCTGGAAAAAAATTTTTTGAAAATATTTCTTGCATCTTATCTTTTGCTCCTTAACGACTTCATTTCATTTGTATGGTTTGGTGTTTTTTTTTTTTCCTTTTTAGTTAATGTTGAATTTTACATGTTTTTAGAGGTTGGTCCACACCGAAATTTCAATTTATTGTTGACTAAGATTTCACTTGAAATACATGAAGGAACTTTTGATGCCATCACATTACTCACCTCATAATTCATCATTTAACAAGAATGTCAACATGTTGAGACATTGTTACAGTGGTGTGGAATTTCTAAAAATAATTTGCACTGGACTGTATATTGAAGTGATATTTTATATGTTACCCAGCAAATTATTGTAATCATTTTTCAGACCTTAAAACATAATTGCTGTTTTAGATTTTAGTGTGAGATCCCTTTAGGAAGAAGTCGGCCAAAAAAATTTCGCATCACGAGAGAAAGAGTGATAACACAAGTTGGGCTTTGTATAAAAAATAAAATAAAAAATAGCATTAGTTTGCTTGTAAAAATTGCTCTTTTTGAAGTTTTAGATGCTGTATTGATAACCATTTTATTACAGCTCTTTTGTTTTTGGACTTACTAGCCAAGATACAGTACTGTGGGGTCGTTGCAAGTGTCAAATATTTTTTTTTTTTTTCTTTGTTAAATTCTCAGTTTTGTCCTTTTACATCTTCCTTTATTTTAATTGGCACACAAGGCAATAATACAATTGCTTTTCATTTTTTGTTATTAATTTTAGAGCTTAAATGTTTTTGTTTTCCTTCATTTATGATTAGGTGAATTGGATGCAGTGAATATGCAAATGGTATTAAACTTGATTTTTCTAGAAATAAATTTTTTTCACTGTATATAGGTCCAGTTGTTAAAATTTGCATTGTTTAAACATTGCTAATACATTACATTAGACATTGTACTGTATTTGACAACCATGCAACGAATAAAACTTTTAACCTTATATTTAATTTTTTTTTTGATCAGTTTGATATATTTTGAATGTAGAATTTTTTTTTAAACCAAAATTTCTGATTATTAGTCTTACAGTAAATGGGAAGATAAACAAAAAAAAAAAAAAATAAAAAAATAGGAAAAATAAAATTCAGAATAATTAGTAAACTTGGTTTAAAATTAGTACAAAGTTGTATTGGTACTCTTTTAAGTATGCTACTTTTTGATTTTAGTTACGACTAAAAATTTGTTTTGAATTCAGTTGGACTAGAGTTTCTGTGGGACTTGCTCATTTTAATTTTGTTTTTCTTGAGTCCATACTGTTATTCAGAATCCTGTGATGAAATTTTGAAGTTGAAATTGAAGCCCTTGCTTTCCTAGTGCTCTGTGACAATCCCATAAGTAATTAAAACAATTTTCTTTTCCACATTCACTTGCTTTATTTGGATCTGGATTGTAAAATGGTATTACATCTTCAGAAGAATTGCCTAGACTTAACGGTCTTCAGTTGTTGGCTAATGTTCGAGAATGAATAATTGGCAATGAAGTTTTTGAAAGGTTCCATCAATTAAGCTTTTAAAAATCATCATTTTTTTTTTTATTTTTTTTTTAAAGAATGTGTGAAAGGAAATACTAGATTACTGTATACTCTTTTATCAAAATAAACTTTGAAGCATTTTTTAGAAATGCTTATTTTATCATTGCTATTTAGCTAAATAAATTGTTTCAAGTAAGTGATCCGTAACATTTTTATAACCTACTAATGTAGCTGTGCCTATTTCAGTTTTGTAGGTTTTTGTCTACACGTAACATTAACTTAGAACTCATCTTTTCTCAAATTTAATAGGTAGTATTTTTTATTTATTTATTAATTTTTTATTTTAATTTTTTAATTTTTGAGATTATATATTATCAGTTTTTTTTATTTGCTATTTCAGTATTTATTTATTTATTTATTTTTTGTTTCTTTGGGTATTATGTAATAACAGCAGAAGCCATTGCATAACATGTTCACTGCCAGCATAGAAGAACATGTTGTTAAGTTTTAACCACTTGTATTATTACTGTTTTATATCCCCCCTCTTTTACATATATTCTAAGTATTGTTTTCATGAAGTTTTCCATATTGTTTTGAATATTTAACATTGTATCACTTGTGTGACAGTAGCCTACAGATTGGAATTACTGCCAGTATTGTTAAAAAAAAAATAAATATTAAATGAATATATTAAGGAATTATTATAATTAAATATTCATTAATTTCGTTATTTCCTTTGAAAATATATTTTCTAAGTTCTTCTGAGCATCAACAGCCTATGTTAAAGAACACTGACTTTATGGCAGTGAATATGTTAAATTAATGCATTCTTTAAAGGCTTAGATTGACTAGTTTTATATTTAAAAAAAAAAAAAAAAAAAAAAAAGTAAGAAATTTTACAACTCTTCTGAACCATATATTTTAGGAATTACAAACTTAACCTAAATCTTTATTTTGTATAACTGGATGTTTATTTATTATTTTTTTTCAACATTTTCAATCAGTATGAAAAACAAAGTTATAGAATACAATGCAAATACTTTTCAGCCAAGTCTTACTAACAAAAACTTAAAAAAAGGTAAGTGACTTACCGAGGAACTGAATTGATAGAACAAAGACTGGTCACCCACAGTTCACAATACTAAATTACATGTAATGCATTTCCTGTGAATTCTGCGAATGAAAATACATTTAAAAATTATCTCAATAAAAACATGCACACTGCTCAACAAAGGAATCTTGATTTCCGACACATTAAAATTTCTAACTATTTTTAGATGTGATGGGAATTTCTGTATCTGTTCAGCAATGTGACATCTGTAAGTTAGCATATATCGTGTATATGTTCAGACAAAAGAACATGGTTTGATGAATAAAAAACTTAAAAATTATCACCCTCTCCAAATACTTAGAAGTGATCCGTAACTTCGAGAGAATAATGTCTTGCAATGAAGACATCTTTGACAATGCTCAGTATCTAATAAGATACACTTCTGATTTCAATACAAAGTAAATATTTAAATATCACTCATCTGAAATTAAATTTTTATTTTCTTAGTTCTCTATCCATGAAGAAGAAAAAATGTGAATAGCAGTCATATAATTCAAATATGAGTAGTGATTTATTTTGTGAGCGAATTTTATAAATAATATACTGAATTTATCTACTTGGAAGTAGGGCTGGAGAAACTGATACCTTATTATAAATCAATTGTACGAAGATGTTTTAAAAATCGTTATTACATCCAATTCATAATATAAGATCTAGGAAACGAGATTTATTGACATAAATGTTAGGGATTATCAATTTTTTTTTATGCAAAATTGTAAACCATATTACACAAAAGTAATTTCTAGAATGCAGCTGTTCGATGCAGAATTAAGCTTGCCAGTATTTCTTATGTAGATCAAACTCCTAGAGAATTCAAAAATTTTCCCGTTTTCAAATTAAAGAGATTACGAAGTTGTTTCGTAATCTACGAAGCACAGGTTTTAATGAGTTCACTAGACTTTTTATGAGTGAAATAACTTATCATAATGAAATATTCAAAAAATCAGAACGAGATCTAAGTATGCTAACATTGGTTATGTTCTGAGAAAATTAAAAATTAATTATAGTAGTTGCCTGAATAAGAATAAAAACAGATTAATTTTTGACGAGAATTCAAACGAACATTATCTAAAGTATGTCGAAACATTAAAAAAAAAATTAGTTTCAAACGAATGAAATGATTCCTGTAGATTCAAACTTAACATACGATAAAACAACTGCTGAAAGAATTACATACAAGAATAAGTAAGTTTTTATAAAGTATAACGTAATATTTAAATCGCTCAGAACAAAATGTTGCAAGGTAAAGGTGTATGCACAGTAGGCCTTTCGGCCATGGTGCTGTTCCACCTACGGCACACCAAAGTTTTTCCTAGAATTCCGCGGCACATCAAAAACTAAAATATGTAGATATGTAATATATAGATATATATAC
The DNA here is from genome assembly GCA_023159025.1 of Thereuonema tuberculata. NCBI lineage: Eukaryota > Metazoa > Arthropoda > Chilopoda > Scutigeromorpha > Scutigeridae > Thereuonema > Thereuonema tuberculata. The sequence goes on from JAFIDM010009631.1 coordinate 359,459,101, forward strand.
AAAGCATACTTCGCTTTGTAGTATTGTTTTATTTATTTATTTATTTTATTTATTTATATTATTTATTTATAGTATTATTGTAGAAAAATTATTTAGTTATAATAT
>JAFIDM010009631.1:359468512-359486049 GCA_023159025.1 Thereuonema tuberculata
GCATCCGGAGTCTTCTCAGGGTTCATTTGTAATATCTGCAACTCATAGCAGCTCAATTTCATTGATTTAATATTAATAAGAATCTTCAATTAATTGTTGTCAATTACGCCCAGAATGTTCTATTAGTTAAAAAGTTTTTAATAATCTCATGTTTCATGAGTGAGTTTTTTTGAGTGAGGGGTAATGTAACTCATGTTTCAATGAATTATTTTACCCCTCACTCAAAAAACTATTGGATCAAAATAGAGAGAGACAATACTTTAATCTATATTCATTTAAATCAATCGACTATGAACTAAAGTTTTTTATGGATTACTTGAATAATAGAAGTAACAGAAGATTCAGATTATGTGTTTTAGAAATCAAATTAATAAGGTGTTCTACATTTCAAGAATAGGGAATACTATCTTATTTTATCAATTAATCACTATCATCATCATACCATCCAGACTTCCTTAGATGATAAAAATCTCATTTCAGTCAATCAGGAGAAAAGTTCTTGTCGTATTCTATTAACACTAGTTACAAAATGAATTGATAGTAACGTGAAGTTGCCGTGCTGGCGTGGTCGTGCGGTCTCGGCGGCGGCCAGCCGTGGCGTCCAATGCGCCAGTACCTGGGTTCGAATCCCGGTCGTGGCATGGTTGTTTCTTTCGTCTTCTTCTGTGTGTTGTGTCCGCTGGGGACCCGAAATCTGCTCTGTAGGTAGTGGTCCCCATTTGTCTTCTATATGTTACAGGCTATAGTAACGTGAAGTTCAATTTAGTAAAATAATCAAATACATCTATACCCTTGTTCACCAATGACGAATCACAAAAGGAAGGAGTTAACTGCGCTTTTTACCCACAAAAAATGAAGTTATTGGAAATATTTTATTTAAATTTGTTGTTGTATATCTACACTGGTGTGCAGAATTTAAGGACGAGGCACGCTTTGACTGCAGCGTCGAACAGAGCGGCGTTTTCATACCATAGAAACTCCAATATTTACCGAAGTGGTTAGGAAAGCAACATTGACACTACTGAAGATATAAAAGACATCGCAGAACTTTGTTCAGAATTGGCTACGTAGCACTCGATGCCATGATACAGAGGCATCACTTTCAAAGATAAGATAAAGCGAAGAGGAGATCCTCAGCTGTATTCCATTAAAAAGTATGTCCTATTGCTCCTATATTTTTCTCCTATTTCTCCTGTTGTTGTGCTGCTAAACATGGCGTTAAATACTATTTTGTCCTTAAGTTTTGCACATCAGTGTATTAGATGCTCACTTTTTATCCTAATAACTTCACTGACTTAGTTTATTAGGTATCTACATTAGAGTTTGTTACTTGTAAAGATGGCTATAAATAACAAACTGGCAAATTATTTGATATTTGTGCGTAGACTATATTTTACTTAAATAATGCTACCTACTAAAATTGTTGTTTTTGAAATTAAACGAGAAATCTTCATGAGTATAATTCTGCAATACCTGGCTGAGAAATTGAATCCTCAAAAGAGTTTCCTAAGGTTTCCAAATTTCCATCAATTTAGTTCTAATGGTTTTCCAGATATTATAAAGGAAAGTTTTCGAATAGAGTATAGTAAAAAAATTATCTACTCTCCAGCTAACAATAGAACATAAACCTGATATAACTTAAACATCTTGTTTTGGCATGCTTCACAGTTTGAGAAACCTGTACATTTTTTATATATAAAACTCAACTGAAAATGAATTAGTAAATATACCCATTTACTAGATACATAACCCGAACACACTGTCGTATTTCCAGGACATGACAAAAAATCAGAGAGAGAAATTTCAGTGAACCAATTCCTTGTTAGCAACAATTGGCTGTGTTAAAATGTTTCTGTGTTAAATTGGCTGTGTTAAAATTATAATACATTGTTACATTGTTAGTAAATATAGGTTGTGTTACATCATTAACAATTGATTTTATAAAAATGTCTTTAATTATTGTAATATAATATGTCTGTATCGTGCAAACCAGTGAATGTAATGGAAGTTAATCTTTGTTATTTAAAACGGTTTGAAAGAGCGGGAAGATGGTATTCTCCGCGAAATATCTATCACCAGTAATAAAATGAAATTTATCCGTAGATGGAGTTTCTAATTTAATTTAATAGTACAAGATAGAATATGAAGTATTCTATACCCAAAGAACTATGATAATTCAAACAATATATTACACAATCCTTCAATTAATTTTCAATTTGCTTAGCAAAATGTTCACTACTTACTGGTATTACACTTTTATTGTAGTTGTGATAATCAACAGATGATTTATTTAAATACCAAACATTTGAAATATAAGATCTTCTCTTCGCATTATCAAAGAAGTTACATATTGCAAATAAAAGAATAAACAAATAAATACGTTGTTAACAATGTAATGTAAAAAATAACTACACTACAAACAAATTATGGCAAAAAAGAAAAACAAAATCATTTCAGTAACAGTTAATGTATTTCATAATAAAGTTCCCAGGAGATGACTGATTTGAGTTATTTTGGTTTTCTTTTCTTTTCAATTTTAAGAGAGAATAAAATTATAAGAATTTTTGGAAATGTAATTTTGAAAAATAAGAAGCATCAACTAAAAGAAATATCAGTATTCAAAAGTAGTGGTTTTAAAGGCAAAGATGGTAATTAAACATATGAGGAAATAAATTCCAATTAGTTCAATAATACTCTAATTTCAGTTTCAGCTTAAATCCTCCCACTCCCATGCAGTAATATATCTGCTTTCTAGTCTGTTCGGAATGTTTTGAGAAATCATGATGCTGTCAAACAGGTTCTGCATCTCGTACGAAGTGACTTCTTGATTCAACTGACAAAAGGAATGTTCATAAGTAACATAAGAAAATTAATGAATAAAGCTAATTTATTTCGATTCTAATCAAAAGGTTTTAATTTAACAAGAAATTAATCTCAATTGCAAATGTAATAATCTAAAATTGACACACTAAACTATTAAGAATCTCTTTAAGAATCTTATAAAATATATTACAAATATGGTCCATAAATATTATTTCTCTTTAATATAGTTATCTTTCTTATAAATGCATATCCTTAACTTTTCTCACGAGAATTTATTCAATTTATAAATTAATAAATTACAGAAATGCAGGTGTACACACACACACACACACAAACACAGATTATCAATGACATAAATACATCAATGAACACTGATAAATCAATTCACTTCTGGCTTAACCAATTTCTCCAGTAGCATCCCACCAGAGGAAACAACACAGAATAATTATTAAATGTTTAAAAACAACAGTCTTCACAGTTATTGAACATTGATCACAAAAAAATCCTAGTTTAGGATTCAATATATCATTATTAAATATACCCAATTCATTTTTAAATTTAATTAATTATTTTCTTTCTTTATTGGGATTTTGTGAGGATATCTTGTGTAGAAAATCTGTGGTGTGTGTGTGGGGGGGGACTATTGACTACTTGTAATATAGTACACGTTTGAAAACAAAACATGTTTATTACTTGGGTTTCTTCCCAGGCTTTAAAAAAACATCAAATCTAATCACTTCTCTAATCTTATCAGCAAGCATCTTTGGAGAAACTACACTCTTGACATTATTTAATATAACCAAGCCTATCAAGACAGCAATGCTAGGCAAAATACTCATCACTTTTTTGCAATTCTCTTTTTGTGCTTTTCTTAATGACAGAAGTTTAGTGAAATGACTTACACATCTTGATTAATTTATCTACTAGTTACTGCACATTTATTTAGCCTTTCCCACTCCGAAATAAATTTGGCTAGTTCAATTCTTTTTAAATGCTTCTTTCAAGAAAGCACCATCCAGCACATCTTAGGCCTAGTACACACTGGGATACATTGTCACAGAGTGGTGTCTGATCTGAATCTCGGCTGTGTACAGGCAGCCCCATAACATTCTCACAATGCTGCTGGTCTACCCGGATGCAGTTCACCGCATGTTTCCCACCGGGATGGAAAACAAGGACTCAATGCCGTACAACATTGTCAGGCTGCAAGTTTAGACATGTTTTAACTTGTCTAGACTTAGGCCTGACTTCCCTCCAGTAGTTCACTTGTGCCTCTCTATTGGGAAGAGCTTTTTTTTTTTGCTACTGTACAATTCTTGATATATATATATATATTGTATTGAAATATGTGGACATGTTTTGGAAATTTTAAGCTACGCGAACACCATGCAATTTTTCTGCAATTTAGTCCTCCGATTTTGACGTCACGAGTTGATATAAACCTTTGTCAACCCCGAACACGATGCAACTCGAACAATCAACCGATCCATGACAACGCAGATTTTAAATACGTCACATGTGACGTCAAGCAAAATTCGGTTATGTCGTTTCAAACATAATATATGAGTGATTCATTTGCAACATATGATAAATATTGTTTCAAAATTATTAGCCGCTATGGAATTGAATTTCATGGTATTTCAAATCAAAAGTAACGAATGACCAACAGCCAATAAGAAACAATGCTCCCCTGGAAACAATGACGTCATAGCTGTTGCATTATCGCATCAGCAGCATTCCCATAATGCAATGCGTTTCCCAAACCCGATGTGGAAAATCCGAAAAAATCGAGATTTTTAAACGTCTCTGATAAATTCTGCCGCATACAATTACTGCATTTCAGCTTAAACTTTATTTCTGCATGAAAGAAACTCGCAATACTCTTGATATTCATTGAGTATGAGCATGTTTTCAAAACGAATCAGCAAATATTATTTTCGACGCCATTTTTTTCATGGGCGTGGTTTCACAACTGACGTGTTCCAACGCTGCCCTGTGATTGGGTAATTCCCAGTGACATCGATGCAATTTTTCGAGTTGCAGGTGTAGGAACAACTTGAATTGCATGACAAAAGTTGCAGTTAAGTTGCAAGTAAACGGGCTCAAGACTGTCTATATCAACTCGTGAAGTCAAAATCGGATGACTAAATTGCTGAAAAATTGCATGGTGTTCGCGTAGCTTTAGGACGTACCATTTCCAAAAGTAATTCAAAATCAACTGCAGTCGTACAGACAAAATTCCTGAACCATCTTCCATTTTAAAGTGTCTAATAGGTCATGCCCAAGCCTATTCCCCACTTCAAAAAGTTTATGCATCCACCAACGTTTAGGCCTTCCATTTCTATTTTTTAATTTTAACAAATAAATGTAAGAGGTCATCACGGCAACGACAACTTCTGCGAAATTTTGGTTGGAAGTGAGGCCTGTTTGGGGAAATAGGAGTGGACATGATTCTTGCATCCAGGAGGTCAGCGTACAATGTATCCCAGTGTATACTAGGCTTTTATATATACAAAACGCATAAATTTGCACACCTTAAAAATTATAACTTCAAATGGCAAACTCCTACATCTCCATACTGATGACTGAAGGCCACTTATATTTACAAATAAAACTGGAGCTTGTATAAGTAAAATCAATAAATAGCTCCTTATTTCAATAATACTTCACAGGTTTTTAAATAAAGAATCAGTTTTTATGGGAATCTTTAACAGAATCATTTGGAAATCACAGATATGCAGGTAAAGTTAGGCTTTTTTTCTTAGGAAGGCTAAGGTTTAACATCAACAGCAAAATACCAATTCCACTCGGGATATGTTGGCAAAACTGTTATTAACTTTTCCACATGCTTCACGAATACAAAATGCTTGTATTAAAAAGAACCTACATTTTTATATAGTCACATTTGCCCAATCACATAGCATATTACGAATTTCACCTCTGCAAAACCATTAACCCATCTTAATAAGACTCTACTACCGTTGCCTCCTGGCTGAAGCTTACTATGTAATTAATTAGCTTTAGATTTATATTCCAATCACAATGTATTCATAATGATTAATAATGACTGTATTCCAATCATTGTTACATAACTATCTCTTTCTCAAGAGATTTATATTTGTCATTTCTATTTTTTACCATTCCTTATTTCCTAATGATGAAGTTCACACAATACTTTGAAGCAACTATTATACTTATAGTATGTGTGTTTTTCACGTTTCTTATTATTATCTTGTTAGGATTAAAATGTAATTAGCAACACCTAGAAATGAGACACTGTAAGGGTATTTTGAAATTCTATAATGGCTAGATAGTCAATAAAATTGGGCAGTGATCAAAATGAAAACTACAGATAGGTTTTGTATCAAACGAAACTATGTAGCAGAGAAACATGGTTATAGATATATCATATACGGTATTTATCACTATTAAGCTATTTTTTATGATTTTCTGCTTCAGACTATTGCAATTACATTAAAGAATACCACTGAAAACTTATTTTTTATTATATTCACTAATAAAATATTAATAACTCAATTACATTGTTTTTTTGGCATGACGTACTGTGTGTGTGTGTGTGTGTATATACACGGGCAAATATTGGTTAACTAGAGAAGAAAGAGGTTGCAGGTTAGGCTGCAATAATTTAGAAAACTGGAATCATGTAATTTTTGAATGTGAAAAAATGAAGGATGAGAGAAAAGTGTTAGAAACTGAAAAAATTTCCAATAGGAGTGGATGGTGGATTATTCAGTTAAATCAAAACCGAATTAATATTAATTTATGTAAATACATTTAATTGTTTCTTGAGAAAATAGAAAAGGCAGAATAAATAAGATTTGTAAGATAATTTTTATTATTATTGTTATTATTATTATTAGTATTTTTCTTTTTCGTTTATATAATTTATTAAAAAACAATAGTATTGAAAATGTAACACTAATCGAATCACACTTGTAAAGGGATTACACCCATATCAAGTATAATTATTATTATTATAATATATATATATAATTAATCTATCAATAAGATTGTTTTAGTATAGACGAATGACGGATAAATTGCACATGAACTAAAGTTGTGCATGTAACTCATATACATGTCAAAGAGCCGGATTTAAAGACATCACACATGATGTTTTTATATGTCATTAGTAGTGAACATGTTAAGAAAATTTCATCAGTCCTGAAAAAGATACTAAATTTCGCAGAAATGTAAGAAAACTTAAAAAACATGAATGGGTAAAATTAATTTTGTTAAATAAAAATATCATAGAGAGTAGTGTTTAGATAGAATCTGCTGATAAGAATTCTTTTGTGGCAAAGCTACTATGAAGTTGCTGATGATGCTAAATTGAACACTACAACTATGAAGGACAGCCACAGTGGAGACAATAGTAATTTCAAGTAAATACAGATAAAGTATGAGATTTGCAATTCAAGAAATTCCCACATGATAATAAAAGCCGTACTAAACATTGAGAAGTTTCACTCATTTCCAATCAACATTAGCAAAAGAAAGAATATCAATAGGTTTGCAATAGAAGAGTGGATAAGCAATAAGTCAAATACATAACATATTCAAATTACATGGATCCCCCCCCCCCTGTCCTCATGGTGATTTGATCATCGAAAATAGATCGATCCCAACTACAATTGAAATCTCCTCAGCAATTCTGCCCTTTCTAATATCAGGCTCTATTTCTTTCTCTAATTTTTTTTTTTTTTTTTTTTTTTTGGGGGGGGGGGGGGGGGGGGTGAAGAATTGTCATTAGAGAAGATTAGAAAACAACACATTAAAATCAACTTACTATTGCTTTATCTGTCTCATCTTCTCCTGTCTGACCTGCAAAATAAACAAGATAGATATTTTTAATAAAACTCATTAAAAATATTTAAAAAAATAGTAAAATATATTTTATTATTCTTTTATTTAAATCATCTTACAAGTCTCAATTTCTTTCTTTCTTTTTTTTTTTTAAGACTTTTTAACCTCCCTTATCAATTTTTTGCCAGATATCAACAAACAGAAAAGAAGCAGTCACATTCTATCTATTAACTATTTTTTTTTTTTGGATCTTCCAATGCAAATATCTGAAAACTGGTACACCGACTTCTTTAATTTTCTTTTTAAAATGGGGAGAAGAAAGAAACCCAATGGAGAAATAGGAAGTTTATTCAAAATCCAGGATAAAAAAAAAAAATTATTTAATCTAAAAGGAAAATAAAAGCAGTGGAAATAATAATATAAATTTACACATTCCCTGTAACTTGGTAACACATTTAAAATATTATAATTCAGTAATAATTTCTGTTAGATTATTGCTAATTTAATTACCTTAAAATTTGAAAATTTTAAGTGATTTTCCTGAATGTAATTTCCAAGAATCAATTAAGTCAAAACCAGTTTTCATTGGAGCAACAGAGAAGATGAATCAACAATGTAATTGTGTTCAAGCATAAAAATACTTCTGTTATGTTCATCTGTCAATACAATCACCTTCACTGCCATGTTGTTTATTCATTTAAAATGTTACATTAGGTAAAATAACAAAACAACTTTCCTGATATAGCAAATCTCCTGATCGCTGTCAAATATCAACATAAGTAAAACAATCAATGAACAATTTTTAAAATAAAATTTGAAGTTACCAAATGTGAATACATTTATTGAAGACATTTTCATTTTTTTTATTTAAAGAAATTAGATGATTATTATTATTAATCCAAAAGTATCAACTCAAGGTTTAGGCTTTTTATTTAAGTGCTTATTCCCCCCCCCCCCCCCCACTGGAATTATTTAATGAAAGTTACTATTATCGAAAAATTTAAAAAGGGATGTGGCCAGGTTTTGAAAATGAATGATATTTTTGGAATCCCTAAGTAAATTAGCAAAAAACTGAAATTCTAGTTAATCTCCAAAAAATGAATTACGATAAAATTACTACATCAGTTTTTAATGTTAATTCGGTTAATTCTGGATTTTCTAATTTATTTATTTTTTAATTTATACAATTTTTCTTAAAATATTTCATTTTTGAAATATGAAAAAAAAAAATTAATAATTCTGTATTTTAAGAAGTGTCTATTCGTTTCCCGATGGGAAAAAGCCAAAAACAAATAACAAATAAAAATTAACTGTTCATCGTGGCAGCTTCAACGATGATTATTGCTAGTGTTAATCATTGTTGGAAAGTGAGGTAACTAAAAAAAAAAAATTAGGTGATAGTTTTTTTATAATAATAATTGGTTTTTTTTTTTTTTTTTTTTTTTTTTTTTTTTTTTTTTTTTTTTTTTGCTTTCTCTCGAAAACAATAACAACAGAATAAAGTAACAAAATCAAGTATTAAAAAAAAATATATATTTACATTCATTTATAAATCCGTTTAAAGAAATTATTATACGATCGATAAAATTTAAGTTAAGTCAACCCCTTAACTCAAGAGATATATCAAAGCAATTTTTACGCGTAATTTTTCCGGGAGGGAGAAATACACTTGCTTAATCCTGAAGCCATGAAAAATCTGACGGATTATGAAATGAAAGAACGCACTTGGTTTTTGGAGCGAGTCTTCAATTCCGACACAAATCAGTTTACCTTACAAGTGAATGGATGATAGTTTTAGTAACGTATAACTTTTTCCTCGACCACTTTTACCACACTCATAATATGAAAGCCGTCAGCAACGCCGGGAAAATTTGTTCACTTTAAATTGAACTATTATTGGCGGTAATGATAGATAAATAAATAATTAGGATATGGGCTTTGCGAAAGTTAACGAGTGAAATAACAGAAATTATACATTTTCAATCAGCCAATTCTAGACCCCTCTCCTTCCACGAAGTTTCCTAAATTATTTTTTGACTTTATCAAAAAAATAATGTTATTTAGATTAGCGATATTAAGTCAAATAAAATAAAATTCTATACCTTTTTATGACTTTTATTTTGTGAAATTTGTCCCGAGATATTTTTATCAGTTACAGGCTTTTCTTACAATTTTCAATCGCGCTTTTAATACTTCAAAATTCTGAAGGTGACCTTACAACATAAGTTATGCTAGCGTTTTAGTTTGTGATATAAAATCATGTATATAAGAAGAAGCAAACTTGATAGTCGATCGGTGAAGGTCTGAAATGATTTCTGACAGAACCATATAGGAATTACCTCAATATGTTATGATTTTAAACAATGCAATAATTGCGTAATGATTATTGTGTATCTTTAATGCGTATAATTGTTATGGAGTTACGCTGTCTTAATTATATTCGGAGAAAGGAATAACAACGAAAATTTAGACGTCCATTCTATACCGGTACCGAGATATGCTAGTCAAGTTCGAAGCAAAACAACAAACAAACAAAAGACAACACTTGAATGTTTCGGAAAGCTTCGGAAAATTTTCTCACGCAACTATTATCAATAGCTATAAATCTCTACCCTTTAAGAAACATAACTTGGTTTCATATGTAAGTCCGTTATAACGAAATGATATGTCATACTTTTCAACAACAAATTGATAATAAAATCATAACCGGACGCCCCCAATAAGAGTTGACTCCATTTCTATCTATCTATCTCTAGCATGTAACAAAAGAGCATCTAGCAGCAGAATAGGTATATCATCATCTTTACCCTCAAATGATACTGACGTCATTAAATTATGAAAACAGAGATTCGAAATTTATCAAATGATGAGAAACTGTTTAGATATGTCGGAAGAGGATTATGTTATTGGGAAAAACTTGTTCTTGTTTTGAAGTTTACTACTTTTTTTTAAATATGCACAATTCATTATTTTTGATCCCAATATATTTATTAAGATTGCAACAATCTTAATAAATTTATACCGTTAACTTTCCAGTAAGTCTTGGTTTTATTAGAAAAGATGTGAAGAAAGTTTCTTTTGCTTTTCTTTTTACAGTTATTAGCCTAATTTCCTAGAAAACTGAGGCTCACAGATCACTAAGTCTGTATGTGCGTATATCCCTAATAACTTTTGATTGAAACTTAATCCATGTATTCAAGAACTAGAGACGATATAACTTTTATTTAAAAAATTTTCCAAATGGATCACTGTCGCGAAATTACCGCGAGGAGACAACAATTCGCACAGAAAAAGAAAATTGGAATTTAAACAATAGGTTTTAAACCTTGTAGCTAACCAATTGCGCATGGTTCGATATGATTAACATTAAGCCGACTTGGACAACTTAAAAAACAAACAAGAAGTGCGATAGTCGAAGTCAAATGTGTGTCGTCATAAATGGAAACCCTAGATTTATATTTCGATTTAAAACATTGACAAACTATGGAACTTATAGAAAACAGTCAGACTCTTGTGTAGATAAATTGATGAATCTCAAATAAAAAAAATAGACTCTACTCGTTCACCTGATACGCAACTAAAGCTTCTGATTCTCTGCGAACAGAAACAAAAACGTTTCTGTTTTGAAATGTGATCGAACTCCAAAACATACGAGAGCGATTAATCAACTTAATCTGAAAGTTCACTGTTTTGCAGGTAGCCGACACCTGTGTTAATTTACAGTAACTTGATATTATAAGTCAGCTCTGCAGCCAAGTCAAGTTCACCGATTCCTTTTCATCTCTGACCTTTAAATCCACCACCACAAAGGCTTATTCTTTTTCGTCCCACATTTTTTTTTTCAAAGCCCTTTGAGAACAGAAAAAGCGCGGAAGTGTAATCTGAGGAATTCTATTTCTTCTCTGTAATTTTACAAAATTGCGAAGCGAAAGTTACTGCCATTCATTACAATGTTAAACATCTGCTTTGCTTTGATTAGAATCTACCTGAGACGGGTTTGATTAATAATAATCATTATATTAAAAAAAAAAAAAAAAAATCAAAGAGATAAAAAAGTACGGCTATCATTTACCGTTTAAGAAAAACAAAAGCATACGAGGAAAAAGATCTGATAAAAAGCCGAAAAAAAAAACCCCCAACAAAAAAAAGTAGAATTATTTTTTTTAAGTAATTTATTACTGCCTACACACAGGTTAATTTTCGCTTTAATATAATGAAAATACTTCTACATCCTACAATAGTATTTTTAAAAATTTAATTTAAGAAAATAGTTATTTTTTTAATATAACGAAATCGTTCAAAAATGTCTCCAAATTTTTTTTTTAATTCTTTCGGTTAGTTTTTTTTTTTTTTTTTTTTTTTTTTGCCCCCCCCCCCCCCCGGTAACTTTTTATATTTCTGTTTCTCCATGGACAGATAAATTGAAATTTCTGAGGGACTGATGTGTTTAAGTGAGGAATTGGAATCTGGTAATGAAAGAAGGAACTTCACGAATTTTACAATTCGTCTGCCGTCAACACTTCGGTGTTGGATTATAACGCACAAGTATCTCAATTTCTATTAATTACTCAAATTTATAGTTTCTTATGTTCATATCTTTTTATCTACAGCCTGTGATCGATTCTTAAGAATCAGTTAATGTAAAATCCGAAGCTAATCAGCAATTTTATTTAATTCTGAAAATATCAAAACACAATCCCAGGCAAAGCAGACAAAATATGATCAAAGCGCGCACACTCGAACACCTTCTAATATTAAAAGTATTCTAAAAATCCATAAAATATACATCAACGAATATCCCCTAGTACATTTGACAGACAGATAAGTGACATAACAAAGAACAGGCAATGGACGAGCAAGGAGGGTTTTTAATGAAATCAACGAAAAAATAACCTCAGAAAGGTTATTTAAATTGGATTTTAATTTGTGCAAATTAAACGAAAAATTCTGACACATGAATGCTTTGATGTTAACAAGTTTAAAGAGACTATAATAGAAAGGATAGGATGCAGAGAGTCCAAGTACAATGGTACGTAATGGTATCAATAATCACTAGTGAACGTGGGTATTTTTTTTTTTAATAGCCTTTTAATATATTTAGCAATTTTGGAGGTGTTTTATGATATAAACATAAATTAACAACTGAAAAGAGAAATTCAAAAAGAAGAGGTCCGTAATACGTAACAAATGTAGGTGCGATTCTGCAATAACGAAAACTGTTCATTATTTCAATTAAATATCCTAGACGTTATTTTAAAATGAAACATTTCATCAAACTAAAACTGATTTATTAGAAGAAAAAAAATGATCATTTTTAGATTATGATTTGATGATAATAATGTGCTTTTTTTGTTTTGTTTTGTTTGTCGGTGAAGTATGAGTCATTTATTAAATGAGTAATAGTTATTTATTACCTCATTTCCATCATTCAAAATTCTGCTATTAGCATTTTTATACAAGTAAAAATTAAAACGAAACAAAGTTAAAAATAAGCATGGGACTCGTTTAAATGTGCAATAATGTAAACAATTTAGAGGAGGAGGGAAGAAAACAACTTCCAACGAATTTCTTTTTTTTGTTTTTTTAGAAATTCATTGTGACGGGCTTTATTATTATTTTTTTTATTGTGTAGTCACTCTTTAGAAACTTACTTAGACGAGCTAAGGTGAACGATGTTTCATAGAATAAAGTAATTGATAATCTCTATAAATAATTTCAGTGTTGCTTTCGGTAGATTTATTTATTTAATAAAATGATGGCATAGTTTTAATATTTAAATATGAAGGTTTTTTTTTTGTTTTGTTTTTTTACCCTCCACCTGAAAATGTATTTATCAAGATATAATATGGCAATTTACACGGAATTAGGGATAAGGAAATCGCACAATTTGGAAGCAGGGTTGGTTAAATGGGAGACAAGCAAGTTAAGAAAACGAAAAAACAAAGTGCCCAATCTTGTTTGAAGCCATTTTATTTTTTATTTTATTTTTTTTTTTTAGAATGCACAAGGATGAATCAGGATGAGAAATGTTGTGAAGAATATCAAAAATATTTCCGCATTTAAATGTATTTAAATTAATCACTAAATAGCCATCTTAATGTAGCTGCAGGGGCTGAAGAAGAAAAGGCGAGACTAGAGTGTAACATCACAATATCATTAGTACAGCTTCATTATTTATTATTATTATTTAATTATTTTAAAATCCCATACTAATAAAAATATTAATAATACATTAATTAGTAATAAAAACATTACTAAAAAAACATTAGTACTACATTAAAAAAAAAAAAAAAATTCTAGAGCGATATCTGGAAAGATGATCATTGGCGTCTTCAAGAAATTGAGTAGCTTGGTCAGATACAACCTACTCTGTTTTCAAATGGTTCAAACTGAGTTCGATTCCATAATAAAGCTACAGTACTTGAAGGGAGAGGAAGTAAACGGTCATCCGATTTGGAATTTAAATCTGGTAACAGTCTCTGGGCGTTAGGTTTCCAGCCGTTTTGGATTCGTCGACATTAATATGATCGGAAGGTTATCTTTGCTAAACTAACTCTTCTTTTATATCTTTTTTTTCATATAGAGAACTTCTTAATTCTACATCACTACTTTAAAATTTAAATACAAATATTTAAAATTTGTATTTAATAACGAGGACGAGTGCATTACTTTAAAGACATTTAGTTAACGATTCGGGTTAAAAAAAAAAAAGACAAGGGTTTTTTACCAAATACTGTGAGAACCGAACATTTTAAAAGGAATTAATGAGACTTATCTCCTTAAAGGATGTCCATCTTTAACCGACCTTAACATATCATGGGAAAAAAAGATAGAAAAAAGTTATAGTTGGAATCCATTAAAATTTATACTGACACACATACAGGTCCTATATTTATACAGATAAAAACCCGGATTTTTTTTCTTTTCTAGACTAAAAGAGGAAAAAAGACAACACAAAAGTCGAAAATTGTAGCTCTAAAATATGCAAATTTTTAAGAAACCATTTTTTTTTTGCTAATTTTCTTCTGCAAAGTTGACCCTCCACTGAAATATATTTAATGCAACTTGATCTTTAAAATACTTCCTTCGTAAACTAAAGAGTTCCATGATTATAGAAACAAACCAAAGAAAAGCGCATGACAATTATACAAATGGCAAGGAAAAAGAAATTACCGAGACATAAACAGGAAATATTATTAACGATGTAACTTTTTTCCCTTGGATTATTCACTAACTTTAATATTATTTTATTGTTAACCTTTTACTCCGCCATTTCTTTGCAAGTGTATCAAAGGCAGGTGTTTTATGTGCTTATTTGCTTCTAAATAGTATAATCTGTCGTCCAAAACGGGTGTAACCCGGCAATTAATCAGGATGGCCTTCACGCATATATGCAAGAGTAAGAGACCAGATTTTTCTGCTTGATTTTTAACATACCAAGCATTTCTTATTTTATTCTTCTGTTTCCTGATTCGTTCTGAGAGAAAAAAACAACAACAGGAAGGCAGTAATAAAACAATACAACAATTTCCTAAAAACAAAAGGTGTGAAAATACATACGGCTTCATCATTAAAAAAATTAAAAACAAATTTTCAATGCATGTTTTTATTTCGAATGAAAATATTTTTATTGATTAATTGCAGTTTTTTTTTTTTTTTTTTTAAATATTAAAACGGTTTGTATTTTTATCTTCTTGAATGAGTGCTGTATATAAAATTACCAAACAGTATCGATAGCTTTGGGTGAATCTTACAAGGGATGTGCGTGACCTCGTACGCTGAGAACCGCACCAAAATGTGCTTAGAATATAAATCGCTTCTCCCAAAAACAGTGGTAGGAGTCATTCCCATGCAAAACTCAGCTGTTGTCTGCTAGCGCACTTTGAAGACTGAATAGCTGTTAAACACTATCAGGTCAGTAGGAAAAGTTTGTTGTTCAGATAGCGTAATTATTTTAAGCAGAGGGAAATATAGCAATATAGTCACGACATTGAAATGTGTGTGTGTGTGTTTTGGTCCTATTACATCGATATTTTGTTTTTCCGTGTTATCAGTTCCTCTCTTGGATCTTCAATAGGTTATCATTCAAATGTCTCTCGTGGTAAGACGTGCAGTTTTGCATGAGAATGACACATGAGATGAGAGATTTATATTCTAAGCCCAATTTCGTGCGGTTCTCAGCGTTCGAGGTCAGGCACTTCCCTTGTCAGTAACATTCAGACAAAAAAAAAAGGGGGGGGGGGGGGGCATTTTTTTAAGTCATAGTCAATTTTAAGATATTCATCCAACTTTCATGAACTCAATAGCTACTTATTCTAGTAAGCTGAAACTTTAGTGGAAGATAGATTGTTAAGAGAAAAAAAAACCCTAATGATTTTTGGAATCTCCTGATTTTAGATCAAATCGAACCTGTAAGTAAAAACTCAAGAATCTTTAACGGTAAATGAATGTTACGGAATATAAGGCCTTACTGATTTTTAATACAAACTGGATCCAGAGAATTTAAGGCCAAAAGCTACAAACATAAGTCTCTTTAGAATGCTGTTATCCCGGTCTGTTCAGGAAACACAAATTACTTAGAAAAGATGAAAGGTTTTTGGTACGTTCAGACTGCCTACTACATATTTATAGAACTACTATTACTGGTATTCGAAAGTTGGTCTGCCAACTATATTTTAATAACTTACTATATATAACAGTAACGAAATAATTTGATCTTATCATTTCCTTGAAAAAAAGCAGCCGGAAAAACAAAAACAAAACAGCATTTTATTTTGTGATAATTAAATCTTCTGTTCTATTTAGAACGTGTTGTATTTTATTGCATTTTAATATTCTTAACTACTATTCAACTACTAGTTGAGTTTCGTAATCCATCCTGTTACTTCCAAGATTACAGATATCTGTGGGATGCATTGAGAGGATCTCTAGATATCACCTACTACAGTTCCAGTTTGTAATACTATGAAATAAAAACACATATTTAACTTTCTACAGAGTAAGTCTAGGATGGAATATCTTTTGTAATAAAGATGAAGTGGTGAGTAACAAACAATACAGTAGCCTAAACATAATGGAAGGATTTATTAAACCAATTTAACACTGAGTTAAATCAAAAGATAAATGATTTTCAGTAATTAAAATGTTAAAAACTCTATAATAATTCTATTAAGATTCTATGTTTTGAAAGAGAAAATACCAATAATTTGACAACTACTTTCACAAACTACATTTCTCTTGTGTACAACTGCCAAGGTCCCTTCCCTCTCAATACCAATCCCTTAAAATCAAAACTTATTTCAAAAAGTGCCACTGAACTTAATTACGAAACAAACGACTAGGACTTCAAGGGCATTACAAATCATTTCAATATTTACGACGCTTCATTTGGAATTCGCAATTGCTGTCATTAAATATTGACCCAGAAAAGCGGCCTAATTAAACTCGATTGCTCTGCGGTAATTCTTTTAATTAAGCTTGAACACACTGAGCTTTCTGCATACAAGCCGCCTGTGTGAGTGAAAAATAATTAAAAGAAAAATTCTTTCGTTAAAGAATCAATACTAATCTTTGAAGAAAGGTCTGGGGAAGGGTGGGGGGATTGGAATCGTGCTGTTTAGGAGAGTCAATAGACACAGAGTTTGTGATGGCCGTGAGAAACTGGGAAGTAGGATGAACAAGTTCGCATCTCAGTGATGGTATGTCATCGTATTTGATAGAACCTCCTCAGGGTAGATCCTGGTAGTGGTGGAACAGAAGCAGCCAGTAGGAGAAGCCGGTTCGATTTCACATCGCAGGGGAAAAGGGGTTGGGGACGCCAATGCTCTTCACGATTAACGTGAGAAGGATGGATGAGAAATGACCTACGAAGTTAGTTAGACGTTTCG
>JAFIDM010009631.1:359495239-359513193 GCA_023159025.1 Thereuonema tuberculata
TTTAAAAACATTATATAAATAATAATTATTTATAAAATATACATGATATGTATTTATATATTAAGTAAATTATTTATAAATAAATAAATAATACCCTGTCATATTTCAGCCTAATTATTTCGGTAGCACGTTAAAAGTAACGGAAAACGAAATTTAGATTTGAATGTAACAAAAATTGCGAAAAACGAAATCACTTTTTTGTCCGAAACAAAAATGTATCGTTTCTTTAATTTTGTTTGCCTTCTCTGATCTCTTCACAATTTTAACGTTGTTGATGTCTTCCTCTAAATAAAAAGTATATATATTATTATTATTGTAATTAATATTGATTAAAGTTGAAGAAAATGAAAATCAACCTTGAAGCCCCAAAAAATAATATTGATCATCAGTGAAAAGAAATTTTAAGTAATTTCTAGTAGTTATTTAGAATGATAGGGTTTCTTCCTATACATTAGAACATGATTTGTTATATTTATCTTTGCAGTTTACACAATCTCTTTAAAAACTTCAATTTTAAATTAGAATTAATGTTTTCCCTGTTATGTTAAATTATTCTTTTCAAAAGTTCAGAAGAAGCACAAACGCAAGTTTTTATTAATTTGCAAACAATTCGATTTACTTAAATGAAACCAAATTCTGAGTAGCATTTGAAATGGTGAAGTACAAGTAAAGCATTAAAATCACAAGTTGCGCATAATTTCGGTTTTTACAGCGGTCGAATGAGTTGTTTTAGCAATTAAATACATAGAATTTTGTATATTATGTTCTTTTTGAAGGGATAATATAATTTGAAGGGGTTCATAACAGTAAGACACTGTAAAATTGTAATTTTTTTTAAAATTCGAGTTCTCAAGAAACTATATAGGCTCGAGAGGTAAAACAAAAGAGCGTTCTAATGTACCTAAAACTCTTTATCATCCTACATATCCGAATATTTCGCTTGTGACCATATTTTATTAAGAGTTTCAAGGTTAACATATTTTAATTTCCAGGTAATTTAAAGGCCCCCCCCCCCCCCCCATTTCATCTTTTTCTTTTTAAGGAAGCCATCAAATTAAGCAAACAGAACAGTTCTACAGATGTACTTCTTAACTACCGGGC
Organism: Thereuonema tuberculata; assembly: GCA_023159025.1. Lineage (NCBI taxonomy): Eukaryota > Metazoa > Arthropoda > Chilopoda > Scutigeromorpha > Scutigeridae > Thereuonema > Thereuonema tuberculata. The sequence continues at coordinate 359,496,341 of JAFIDM010009631.1, forward strand.
GAACTGAAAAGCGGGGGGGAAAAAGTCTGAATAAAGAATTAAGACAACCCATCATTTAAAAACTAGTAATTTAACGGAAAATGTATGTCTTCAGAAATTACGTGCTTTCCGTTTGATACTAAAAATAACATCTTTTACGTGATATTATCGATTGCGTAAACTTTTGAAAGTGTCAAAAGAAATGCGACCGTGTTTTAAGATTTTTACAAAAATTCAACACTTAATTTTCACCAAAATTACCATAAGCTGTATCCTCCGCATGCGTCAGGCAACATCCGACCAGTTACCACAATACTATTACGTTAGTATATGTTTTATCTGAATATTTTTCAATCTGAAAGCTTATATGTCGAGAGGGAGTTACGGCTATGGAATTAATATTTAATTTGCATATTATTTGTGCCCAAAGGGTTAAATAATCGAAATTATTTTGTTGTTTGTTTCTTATTGACAATGTTTTTAAATAAGAAAAGAATACAATGGTATCATTTTTATTTCTTCATAAGTTTATTGTTAAGAAATAATGGATTAAATTGTCTTGACTTGTAGAATATTTTAATGTTGATATCTTTATTTCTTTCTAAGCATAGTGTTAAAGAAATAAACTAATAATATATTATTCTTTTTTACAATGATTATTTTATAGGAAGAAAAAATAATTCACTATTAGCGGTTGTTTCTTACTGATAATTCTGAGTGAATTGATATGAGAATCCACCAAACAAGGGGTTTATATACAAACAAACTCAGCTAACTTGATTCTTATTGGTTAAATGTGTTCAAGAACACTATTGGATAAAAGTCATGTGATTAATATATGGTTAATGGTTAAACTCAAGCTCTGAATCTTATTTGATAAATTAATGTTCGTTTGTGAGTGGTTAAGATTGGGATCATGGTAGGAATGTGAGAAGAGGAAAATAAGCGTTTTCCTCAATTAACTCATTATGGAGTGATTGATGAGAAGAGGAAAAACAAGAACTTCCTTCTTCTTACATTAACAAACCCCTCGGGGTGATGTGGAAACCCTTTAGTAAAGAATTTTCCTCATTTCAATGAACCCCCTGCGGCGTGAGGGGGAAAAGAAGAACATCCGGATTCTATTTTTAACAGGAGGGGGGAGAGGTGACCTAGTTTGTAATGTGTATAAATAGTGGGGATAAAGTTACTGGACATCTATTGATGCTTGGTCCATCAACAGAACCTCACTAACATTCTTGCTGATTTTCCAAGAGAGAGAAAAAAGGTAAGATTTTACTTATTTGTTTTATTTCGAATTGAAAACTGAATTTATTTTTTAAAATATTGTGACTTAGTTTTTAATTCTTTGACAGATTAAAACATGAGTTCCCCAAAAAGTTTTTAATTCTTTGACAGATTAAAACATGAGTTCCCCAAAACGCATGAAGTTGGTAGATTACTCGAGTTCAGAAGACGAAGCACCAAACGATAGTGTCTCAAAGAGAGAGGAAATTCTAGCTAGGTTGGGGAATTTAATTCGAATTAACGAATCTTATAGGGTTCCTAATTATCAAACGTATGGGAGACAGTATGTTTTCTAATTGTTAGATCCATCAATCGATGAATTAGAATTTTTATTACAGTGTGATAATGGGATCTGTTTATCGGAATTGGTCAAAGTGTTATTTGCACGTGTTATTGCGGTAGCAACTCGCGGTTGCACACCTAACTCTATCATTGGCTTAACCATTCATTCAAGTTCCTTCGATAGACCTGCCTATATTCCTTTCAATGCCTTGCACCAATTTGATTTAGATCAGTTAATTAGTGTTCTAGAAAAACTAGCTCAATCAGGTAAGTTTTTGAAATTTGAAGATGAGATTGGATTTCAAATCGTTGTTGTTAACCCTCCGCGCGGATCTGGGTTTAATTCTCATGATATTGATTTGGAAACTAAACTTAAACAAAAAAGATGTTTCATCAGGATTCAAAACAAAGATGCTTACTGTTTAGCCAGAAGTCTGGTAACAAGTATCGCTAGCATCTCCAATCCTAAACCTAAAAAATGGAATTCAATTAGAATTAGCTCAAGATTTACATGTAAAAACCGGAGTTCCTCTAGGTCAAACAAGTTATGGTCTCGAGGACGTAAAGAAATTCCAATCACATCTTTCAGATTATCAAATAATCGTGATTTCCCATGATAGTGGTGATAAACCCATATTCGTCGGAAACGAAAAAAAGAACAAATTAATTTTATATCATCACGGAAATCATTTTGATATAATTAATTCAATTAAGGCTTTTTACAACCAGAGTTATTTTTGTTTTCATTGTTGGCAAGGGTATAAAAATGCGTGAGCTCACTATTGTGAAAATCGATGTGTTTCATGCTTTAACAATGGTGGAAATTGTAAAAAAGAAAAGTGGATTTCTTGCAAAGATTGCAATCGTTTCTTTTATTCGGAAACCTGTTTGGCCCAACATAAAGTGAACAAAAAAATTCAAAGTTCAAATTCTTTAACTGTTTGTCAACAGTTGAAGAAATGCAACAGTTGTGGTCTTGATATTGACGTCTTGAAAGAAACACATGCAAAGTAAAAACACCAATGGGGTTTAAGAAAATGTTTTAATTGTAACATTAATGTCGGTGCTGGTCACAAATGCTTTTTGCAGCCGTTGAAACTTAAAAATGAAAAGACAGGTTGTTTCATCTTCTTCGATTTTGAAACAACCTGTGAAAAAATAAAAGATTACGATTCCAACGGTGTTCCCATAGTGGAGCTCGTGCCGAATTTGGCAGTAGGCAAGAGCGTTTGTGATCATTGTTATGCCGACAATCCCAAGAATTGTGTCCACTGTGGCGATGTAAATCAAGATCATTCACGCTTGCATATTTTCAATCAAGAAAATGCGCATTATGCCTTTTGTGAATGGTTATTCCGAGTCTATGGGTCTAGATCAGTGACCGTTTTAAGCCATAACGGATCAAATTTTGATTCCCATTTCATTTTACAGTATTTAATTCTAAATAATCAAAAATTTAAAACCATTTTCAATGGAAACCGTCTCTTGTTTCTCGGATGGCAGAAAATATGCATCATTGATTCCATGTGCTTTATGCCAATGGCACTTAGCCGTTTGAATAAAGCATTTGGAATCGCTTCATCGAAATTTCGAAAAGGGTATTTTCCTCATCTGCTTAAACAAGAGTGAAAATTTTAATTATCGCGGTAAAATTCCTGACGCTGAGCATTATGATCCTGATTCAATGCCCTCGGAGGCTCGGGATAAGTTTTTACAATGGCATCAAAAGCAAATTGACTCAAATACATCATTTGATTTCCAAAAAGAATTGGTTGATTATTGCATTAGTGATGTTGAATTATTGACAGAGGCATCTTTTAAATTTCGCAATTTTTTTTACAAGTTTCCGACGGATGTTGTCCGTTACAAAACGCCATCACTTTCTGCTTGTGTGAAAGTGTTTCGGCAAAAATTCTTAAAGTTAAACACGATTGCCCTTATCCCCCCATGAGGGCTTTCGTGCAGCGAAACCCTATAGTGATGGCGCGTTGAAATGGCTAGCATGGGAATCACATCAGCGCGGAGTAGCTATAGATCATGCGTTAAATACGGAGGAATGCAAAATTGACAAATATTATGTTGACGGTCTCGACGCTGAAAACAGAACTGTTTTCGAATTTAACGGCTGCTACACCCATGGCCATCCAAAATGCTTTTCCAATCCTAACCAAAAATTTTACAATTCCAATATTACACCAGGGGAACGATATCATCAAACATTACAAAAGGCACAAGATCTTGGTATGAAAGGTTTTTCTGTGGAAACCAAATGGGAATGTGAATTTAAACGGGACTTGAATAGTAACCCTGCCATGAAAGAATTTGTTGATAAATTAGAAATTTTAAAACCGTTAGAGCCACAACACGGGTACTACGGTGGCCTTGTAGAGGGAATCACTCTCTATCACGATTGTTCCCCCGAGGAAGAAATAAAATACACAGACGTTGTAAGTTTGTATCCGTACAATTTTGAAGTATGGTTTGTATCCCATCAATTTGCCTGAGGTTCTTTGGAATCTCAATACAACTGATATTTCTTCCTATTGTGGACTCATTCAATGCTGGGTTCTACCACCGCGCCAATTGTTCCATCCCGTACTCCCATTTCGTTACAACCAAAAGCTCTTTTTTCCTCTGTGTCGTTCTTGTGTGGAGGCAAATTCCTGCTACCTTCCACCATCACTCACACCGAGGAAGAAACAGCTTTGACGGGTACTTGGGTGTCTCTTGAACTCCAGAAAGCACTCAATTGTGGCTACACCATTCAAAAGATTTTCCAGGTTTGACATTTCAAAGAGACAACGCGCTACGATAAAACAACCAAAGAGGGAGGCCTGTTTTCAGGTTACGTAGACGCATTTTTAAAATTAAAGCAGACCAACGATGGTTTTCCTACTGAGTATCAAACCAAAGAAGACCGTGATCGATATATTAGCGAGTATGAACTTCACAAGGGTATCCGTCTAGAAAAATCGGACATTGCCAAGAATGAAGCCCTACATTATTTGGCAAAATTGTTTTTAAATTCCTTTTATGGATAATTGGCTGATAGATCAAAAAAGACCTTGACGGAGTACGAAAAATATTTTGCTTTCTTTTTAGATCAGACCAAGACGGTGCACGACATAAGTTTTTTCAACGAGTCGTTAGTGCAAGTGCAATGGTCTCACATTGACGATGTTGAAATCACTGGCGATCATACGAATGTTGTATTGGTGGCCTTTGTTACTGCTGAAGCACGGTTACATATATACAGCTATTTAGAAAAATTAGGCTCACACGTTCTGTACATGGATACAGACAGTGTCTTTTACATTCGTAATCTCAACCGTCCGGCCGAGTATCAGATGCCAATCGGTTCCTATCTCGGCCAGATGACGGATGAGATTACCAGGAACCACGGATTAGATTATTATATTCATTCTTTTTGTATGTTAGGGGCTACCTAAATCCGATACCTACCATAAAAAATTATGGCTACCTAATCCGATTGCGCGAAGCTGGGAAACCAATTCACGTAGTTTTAAAAGTCCGCAGTTTTTCTCTCAGCTTCGAAGCTCAAAAAACCATTATATTTGATTTACTGAAAAAAATGGTTCACGAATTGGTCGAGGGTGACGATTGTGAACGTACAGTCGCTCCCATCCTCACCCATCACAAAATTGTTAGGACAAAAGACCGCCAAATTGTGTCGCGGCAAGAAATTAAGCAGTACAGGGCCGTCTTCGACAAGCGGCAGATCACCAGGGATCAATATCTGATGTATCCACACGGCTATTGATCATTGTACTTTCGGGTTTGGTGGAGAAAGCATCATGTTGTCCTCGTCTTCGGTCGATTCCAAAATTTTTAAATTTCAACACCCCTGCACAATGATGATATCGGGTCCTTCTGGGGTTGGAAATTCATGTTTCGCGCAAAAATTACTTCGAAACTGTCACATAATGTTTTATCAATCTCCGTGCGAAATCATTTGGTGCTATGGTGTATATCTAAATTGGTTTAGTCAATTCCCATCGATTCAGTTTCACGAGGGGGTTCCAAATTTAACTGAAATGGATTCCGTCATTGCTAGGGTATTAATTATAGACGATTTAATGGGTGAAGCTGATAAAGCGGTTGAAAAGATCTTCACCAAATACAGTCATCATTGAATTATGTCTGTACTTTATCTTGTCCAAAACTTGTTTCATAAATCGGCTGCGCACAGGACGGCAAGTGTAAATGCGGGTTACATTGTGGTGTTTCGTTTCCTACGCGACGCCAATCAAATATCATGTTTAGCACGTCAACTCTATCCGAGTAATTTTAAATTTTTCATGGAATCTTACGAAGATGCAACAAAGTCCAAACCTTATAGTTATTTATTAATCGATTTAAAACCTTCGACACCTGATCAATATAGAATACGAACAATATTTTTCCCAACGAATCTCCCATGATTATTTACAGTCCCAAAAATAAATAGTTATAATTATTCGAAACCCATAACTTGTTTTGTCATTATGGCTCGAGCCACGAGTAAGAAAGCATCACATCGCCACAGCTCCCGTTTACAAAAATACGGTAAAATTTTGCAGGCGATTCCTTTCCTTTCGAAAATACAAATTCAACATTTAGTAGAACACAGTTCGAACGATTTCATTCGTTGTCTATCCGAATGCATTGGTAACATTTTACACAGAAATGTTCCTTTAAAATCTTGTGGAAACAAAAACTGCGTATACATAAAAAAGTATTGCATTACATTGGTACGTCTTCGGCCTCTATTGAAAAACGCAAAAAGGCTTTGGTTCAACGTGGTGCAGGGTTATTGTCCTTATTAATTCCAGGAATAGCAACTTTAATCGGTTCCTTGATTAATCGATAGCATGGAGCATACAAAGAAATTATTGCTTTTTTCACCCGAATAGTTAACTTCTTCTTCTTCTTCTCAGTCTCCCTCGTTACTTATTCCCGTTACGATTCACAACACCCCTATCTCGAAAAACTGAGTCAAATCGAAACAGAATTTGATAAAATTGTAAAGGATTCTCTCATTCCCGACGATGTAAAAATGAAATTTCTAAATCAGTTTCAAGTTAAATTTCAAACCTTTAAAAATCAATATCGATCGTCCACCGCGTCCGCGCCCGGGCCCCCTGCGCCGCCGGAGGCAGAAACCGTGTTCACCGGAGGCAAAATTTTGTTTTCGTCGGGACCTGGGTCCCGACAACGCGATCGCGCGCGCGCGCGCCTTTGGCGGATTGTGACCCGGGTCGCCCGCGAAAAAAAAAAAAAACGCGTCCAAAAAGTCATTACTTCAAAAATTGGCCGATGTAAAACTTAGCAGAACGATTTCGGAGGAGATGCATAAACTGGATAAAATACCTGGCATTACGTGGAATAATAATTCCGGGGAGGTTCGACTTGAAGGAACCGTTATACCCGACAGTAACATTGTTCATTTAATTCAATTCGACAACACTGCGAGAACACGAAAAAAAAAGTACCAAAAGGATAGGAACAATTCCAAAAATTTTTAGAGAACGTTGAACCACAGACGGGGTTGAGTCGATGGCTTAGTTATAAAGAATTGTGCTGCAAAAAATGAACAGTTTATTACATTCGATTTATTACAATCCAGAAGATCCCGGATCTTTAGGAGGAATCCAGAGACTCTATCAAAGAGCTAAACAGTTGAATTCGCACATTACAAAGCAACAAGTTCTCGAGTGGGTTCAAAAGAACGATGCTTATTCGTTATATCGACCTGTTCGTCATCACTTTCCTAGAAACCAAACGGTTGTAGCAGGTATCAATTCTCAATGGCAAAGTGATTTAGTCGACATATCTAAATTAGCAAAAAATAACAACGGAATTCATTATTTAATTACCATTATCGATGTTATGTTATGTTATAAAAAAAGTTATGTTCTTCCCATTCAAAGAAAAACGAACCGAAGTAACTCGAGCCTTTCGTGAACTTTTACTAAAAACCAGTCCTCCCGAAGTTTTACAAACCGATCGTGGGAAAGAGTATCAAAACGAAACGTTTCAATCGTTCTTGAAACAACAAAACATTCATTATTTTACAACCAATAACGAAACGAAATGTGCTGTGGTAGAAAGATTCAACCGAACTTTAAAAGAACGTTTACATCGGTGGCTTTTCTACCTTATATAATTGGCTAAGTTCGTCTGTCTGTCTCTCTGTCCGTAACTCGATAGAATGCCAATCATATCATAGCGTTGGAACACGTCACGCATGACGTCATGTCCATGACGAAAAACATGGCGCTCAAATGAATTGCCGTCGATTGAAATTCACAGACAGCGATTGCAGACAGAATTACATATATTTCTGAAATTCCTTTACGCACAAATAAAGTTTATATGTAAATGCATTAATTTTTTGCGGTAGAATTTTACAGAGCGTTGGATAAACCTCGGTCTTTGCAATCCCATTTGTCTTCGTTGGAGATGTTAGAGGCACAGGTCGTGCGCCAACTAGATGGCCTGCTGAGGCCTAAAGGTAGGAAGTTAAGTAGTAGTGGCTGCCATTTTGTTGTTAGGCAAGAAAACCCGTTTCTCCAGTTTCCTTCATTTACAGAAATTCGTTGTCCTTCCCTTCAAATTACATAACGTTATTTTGGTTTAAAAAGTGTTATTATTATTATCAACTTATATAATTGGCTAAGTTCGTCTGTCTGTGACTCGATAAAATTAAGCTGTTAACATAGATCCAGGGTTCTCAATGGTAGCATTGATTCAAGGATATTCAAATTGGATGAAATATTAGTTCATTGTGTCATTCCATGTTTTTCCATGAAATTTTATCCTTGGGAACTAATCTAGACAACTGAAATTCTAACAAAATATACGTTCAAAACCAAATAATTTTGTTACCATTGCATCCATTTTAATGAAATTTGACATTCTTACTCAGTTTTTTACGCTGATTTTGAAACTCAAAACCATTTTTGCCGTAGAAGCTTCGTTCACAAGTTAGCGCAGTATTTAGATTACAAAGGCGAGTTTTTAATGTCTTTCGGCGTTATGGGTCGAAAATAATAATTATTCCATTGTTACTTTTAGTAAAATTTATTTACGACAAACTTTAGATATGGTTGGTATTTATTTACCAGAGCCTGTTTTTAGTCATGGACAGTTATATGTTGCTACATCTCGAGCACATCGTGCTTGCGACGTCAAAATCAAAATTCTTGACCAAATACATCAAGGACATCTGATAGAAGGATCTCATGCTGTTTTTACAAAAAATGTAGTTTATAAGGAGATATTAACTTTGTAGTTGACAGTTGATAATAAAATGATTTTTCAGATTTTTTTTTTTTTATGCCTGTCGTCCGACAGGCTTTGCTGCTAGTTTACAATAAATCGTACCGTTACATTGATGTACTGCCAGACGTGTTAGATTCGTACAATCACACATATCACCTTTCCATTGGACGTGCGCCCGTGGAAGTAACACCGTGGAATCAAACGGAAGTGTGGCACCAACTGTATAAAAAAAGTACTCCAACCCGTTCTCGTGTCAAACACCCGTTAAAAGTTGGCGAACACATACGTATTTCGGAATCGAGACGTCTTTTTAAGAAAGGATATGAAGGTGGTTGGATATTGGAAGTCTTTTGAATTGTTGAAAAAGTGAATCGTGTTCCACCCGTTTACCGTTTAGTAGATTACCAAAACGAACCTGTTCTCGGTACGTTTTATGCTTTTGAATTACAAGTAGTCCATAAAGACGACACAAGTTATTATCCCGTTGAAAAAGTTCTTAGAGAGAAAGGACAAGGTTCGAAAAAACAATATTTGATCAGGTGGCAAGGTTATTCAAATTCCAGTATGGAATATTTTCCCGAGAACACACTCACTAGTTTTACGACGAAATTGCCAAAAAGAATAGAATTAAAGGAACCGTACAAAGTCTGTTTAACGGAATTACATTATCCACACTCGTGGTACAATTTAACGCCAGAAACGGGTGGGAAATTTTTCATTAAAAAAAACAACAAGATTGTTTTAAAAAAAGAATTTACCTTTAGAAAACACTTTTCGAATCTTCGTGCTTTGATGAGAGAATTACAAATGCTTTTAACAAAAGACGAAACATCACCGACGCGTCTTGAACAATTGAAAAACACTTTTCAAACACAACAATCACCTACCTTTTGGCGAACATCCATTTCAGTGAATTAACATTTCGAACTATGGTTTCCCAGAGAAATATCCATTCAGTTAGGTTTCTCAGCATCTCAGTTTCCAGAAAAGAAAATTAATAACGAGTCTTTTGTTCGAATCACAGAATCGGTGATTGCCTCAGATCAAGCCACAATTAAAAAAAATGAAGTGGGGCGTTCCTTTACATTTTATGTTTGTATCCATAGTGAAGACAAAGAGCCAATGGAAGAGTTTAATATTCCTGCTGGCTATTATTCGGATCCTCAATTATTAACAACTTACATTAACCTTAACATCGAAATTCGATTTGGTTACAAAGAGACGGCACGAAATGAACGATGTGTTGTCTTTGATTGCTCCCCCCTGACTCAACGAATGAATATCACTGTTTTAGAACCTTATAGTTTACATTTAACTGAAAATTTATCTGCTCTCTTAGGATTCGAAAACCTTGTTGATTTCGATCAGGGATCGTGTGAGGCGCCCTCATCGTTCGATTTCAGGTCTGGGTTCAACTCGATCTTCGTTTACTGCGATAGGAGAAATATTTGCTCCTTTGCTTCGATTGATTCAAGTCGACGGTAAACGCAGTGATTTGATTAGTAAATCGTTTAATACTTTATATTACAGACCTGTTTCTTGGTCTTCCTTTGACACCATTTCTGTTTTCTTAAGAAACGATATTGGAGCTTCCATACCCTTTAAGCAGGGACGTGTCACCTTGACATTGCACTTTTGTACAACTCGATAATGAAGTATCGTGCAGATCCTTCTCTTTGTCTTCAGTATTATCAAAAATCAGGCGGGAGGTGGAGGGAGTAGAGACTTCCCCATTTTTGTGGGTTCGCGATTTCAAAGGGGCAGTGGGTTAGGAAATATCTTCAGTTCGCTATTTGGATGGGCTAAACCAATTTTGAAAAAGGTAGCTTTTACGGTGGGTAGGCAGGCTTTAGCGAGTGGTAGTTAGATTTTGGAAGATGTACAATTGGGTAAAGATTTTAAAGAATCGGCAAAATCACGCATGGGGGAGGCGTTTCGTAATGCAATTTCCGGTCAAGCAGGAAGCGGACATTTAGCAAAAAGGCGATTTCCCTTTTCTTTACCTTCATTTTTAGAGAGACAGACAGTCCGTCCGACCGGTCAAACAATGTAAACGATCCAAAAAAACCAAAGAAACGCAGTCGTGATATTTTCGATTCGTAGTCACCATGACCGATACTCGCTTACCTCATTCCAATTCGTGCGAATGTTTTAAATCCGAACTCGATCTTTTTGAACTACCCCCGACACAAGTCGCTATTGAAGGCAATACCGATATCGAATATCACCCCATAGCTTCTCTTTCAGAAACAGGACCGATTGAATTTGTCATTTCATGGTTGGGGGACGAATATGTAGACCTCTCGAAATCCGTTTTAAATATCAGACTCAAAATTGTAAAAGGAAATAATAATTCTCCCCTCGAAGTAGCTGATAAAGTAACTCCTGTTAATTTATTACTTCATTCCTTATTTAATCAAGTCGATGTATTTTTAGGAGATAAATTAATTTCATCCACCGATAACTGTTACTCTTATAGGGCCTATTTAGAAACTTTATTAAATTACAGTCAAGATTCAAAAGCAACTCAGTTGACAGCGTCGGGATGGTACATGGACGAAGGAGGGAAATTTGAGAATCTCGATCCAACAGAACAGGAGTGTAATGATGGATTGAAAATTCATAATAGTTTGATTGCAGGAAGTAAAACTCGAGACTTGGTCGGATCTCTTCATTGCGATCTTTTCAAACAAGAGCGTTTGATAATAAACAATGTAGATATTCAACTAAGACTTAATCGCAACAAACACAGTTTTTACCTCCTTTCTCCAGACCAAAACCCGATCTATAATGTTTTTATAGAACATACTTCGTTATTTGTTCGTAAAGTAAAAGTAAGTCCAAGTGTTTTACTAGCGCATTCCAAAATCTTACCCACCACTCCAGCAAAATATCCTTTAACAAAAGTCGAATGTAAAGTGTTCTCAATCCCCCGAGGGAATTTACAAGCCAATATAGACAATGTATTTAAGGGTCAACTTCCAAAACGAGTCGTGATAGGTTTAGTTGAAAATTCAGCCTTTAATGGTTCCTTTAAAACAAATCCCTTTCGCTTTCACCATTTTGATAGTAATTTAATTAATTTATCGATTGATGGACGTTCCATTCCCAGTCAACCCTACCAACCGGATTACACCAACCACTTATACGCTCGAAATTTCCTCTCTCTTTTTGCCATCACTGGTCGTTAAGGATGCGATACGGGTTTAGCTCTTAATTATGCAGATTATGGTCAGGGCTCAACCCTTTATGGTTTTGATTTGTCAGCAGACAGTTCGAGTAATTCAGGGTACTTCCAATTAGATAGTCAGGGCACCATATGAGTCGACATGCGTTTCAAAGTAGCCTTGCCGAGCACTGTCAATGTAATCGTTAATGCCGAATTCCAAAAAGTGCTGGAGATCGATTCCTCCCGCAACATTTTAATGGACTGATCTAGTCATCCCATAAAAACACCCAGCCGTTCTTCAAGACCTTCAAATGTGCTTCGAACAAGTGTTGTTCACCTTTCATCATCGCCATGGTCGCAGCAGCGATACGGTTACCTGTGATTGTTTTGTGTCAAGTCATCATCATGAACAGTGTCCAGATCGCGGAGTTGTTGAGCCAAAACATCATTTTGGAGGCGTGTACGCAATCGATCAACTACCCCAAAGACCAGCTCATCACGCCCACGTGGTGAATTTCGACCCACATAATCAACCAGGATCCCACTGGGTTGCGATTTGGGTGGAGAGAAATGTTGGGGAGTTTTTCGATTCGTATGGACGCCCCATGAAACAACTGCCCTTGAGACGTTTCGTCCTTAAGCATACCTACCGTCTTGTTGAAAACAACAAAACTCTACAAGGACCCTATTCAACAGTGTGTGGACAATATTGTGTTTTATATCTCTACTACAAAAGTTGTGATTATTCTCTACATGAATTTCTGAAACTGTTTGGAAAAAATAAAGACTTAAATGACCTGACAGTTTGCAGACTTGTGCGAAAACATTTCAAAGAAGAGTTAGTTCGCACAAGAACCAACAATTGTTTTTGGAACAATGACGATCCGTGCTTGCCGAACCAGATTTGCTGTACCCTGCTGCCTACCAAAGAAAAAGAAGATGATGATTCTTTATTCATATTTAAGAAACTATTCATGTAACTTCTTCTTTTTTCCCTATAATGTAATAAAAAATAAAAAAAAAGATAATTCTTGTGTCTGTGTGTACTTCTTTCAAAATCATGTCCATACATGTTGGAAAACGTCATCAGACAAGTTCATACATGAAATATTTACTCCAAAACGTCACTTCCTTATTCAATTATAGAAATATCTCCATTAAAGACACTTAATCCTTTTATTTCTTATTAGTAAACTTAGGAAGAATTAAAAATGATACCATTCAATTCTCTACAAAAAATCGAGAAATTTGATATATTAGTCGATTATTTAACCCTTTGGACATTAATAATATGCAAATTAAATATTAATAATTATATAAATTAATATCAATCATCCTTTAACCCTCTGGCTATGAAAAAAACCCTTCAGTCACCTGACCTTTATGTGAAAAATATGGCAATGAACGGCTGAAGTGCCGGGTTATGTAAATTTTTTTGTATTAAACAAATGAGCCTCTCAAGTGCCGTTTCTACTACTCATATTCTTTCTGTTGCTTTTTACTTGATGTCTGATGTTTAAATTGAAAATTGAACTTTCCCTGCACAATGTAATCTCGACCGGTATCTTCCCTTTCCATCTTTTTTTTTTTGTATTTTAACAGAATAGCGTGCTTTTGCAAACCCATTTCTTAAGTGTTATCATGCTTTTATCTCAACGAATAAAAGAAAGCCGCAGATCTGCATGAGTTGCCTAATTTCCATAGGGTAACTCCTTTTTGCCTGGTTTTTGATGATGCGAGGGTGTTGCAATTTAATGTTGACACCAGTCCTGTTGGCAGTGTGCCCAGACAAAGCTCAGGTTATATTGTTAGGTCTCAAAAATTCTTTGCAGAGAAGGAAGCCTTGACTAGCAATCGTGATCAAAGAAAAGACAGCTGGCCTTGAGTCGTCTCCAAGTTCGAAGGGTTGTAAGATTATTATATGATGTCATCAGTTATTTGGCATATCTTCACAGGATACAATGAGATATCAAGAACCAGCAATAATCTTTTATAACAGCATAGCTTTCCGGAGATGGAAAACAAATAAATAAATAAATAAAAGAATGGAGAATTTTGAATTTTTTTTTGCCCTGGAACGGGGTTGCCAAGGTTGAATAGGATGACTTGAAACCATACTTTTAATAATTTTAAAATAAATGGGTACCTTGAACACTCACCGAAAGTTCCGAGGATGATATTTACGCATTCTTTGTGATGCTATGGGTTTGGTTGGAAAGCTCGTAAGTCAAGAAGTTATGAACTTATGTGTGGGGGTCTTTAAATATTCATAAATAAAAAATTACAAAGCAAAATAATTAAAGAAGTGAACTGTTAGGATGTAATAATAATACCCTAATAAAAGAAACAGAGGAAGCATGTGTTCTGAGCTATCTTATATGGAGACAAAGAGTTGATCTGCTTTTCTATTTGATATAAAATCTTAGTTTCAAATGAAACAAAACCCGGTGGCTCTGATTTGCCACATTTCCGTTTTGGGATTGGGAAATAGGAAATTGAAGTTTTTGTAAAAAGAAAATTACAGTTTTAGACCCATCTTAGCTTAGCTTATTTTTATATCTTTTTAGTTTAGAGATTGATTAATAAGTTACTTATTCCTAATTATTCTTCAAATGAATTTAAAAAAAATAGAATCGAATAACTGAAGATGAGAAATGACTTTACCAACTTTTTCATCTTCAGTTATTCGGTTTTTTATGTTTGTTTTATTTTTAATTCTCTATGTTTTGTAAGTATAAAATAAATGTCCACATTAAAGTAATTCGTGCTCCACAGCGTACGCGAATGTTCAAGACAGCTCGGAAGATAAAAAGATTTATATAATTTCTGTTCCTCTAATTAGAGGAAAAGGTGTAAAAACGGGCATAGGTGTAAATATGGGCACCCTTCGCCAAAGGGTTGTGGGAGGTGCTGCAGTTTTTATTACGAGACTTTAAACGGCGCCACTTGCTGTTACAAGATAGCAGAGAGCATTTGGTAACTTTGTTTCAAATAGTGTGGAAGCAGTGTCAGTTCTTGTGCGAATTGGTGTTTTTTCTGGACTGCAAATATTTGACAGGTATGTGAAATCGTTTTCTTTTCATGTCCTTGTGGTTAGTTTAAAATAATTTCACAGTGATATCTGGAAAGCGGAAATCCTAAGCTACTTTTAGAAGCCCGCCTTTAGTCACTCACGCTTTTAGATTAAATGTGATAGTGGCAATTTTGCTTAGGTGGGGTTGGTGTAAATATAGGCCCCCATTTAAAGACTGCAATGTTCCCAGGGAACTTCAAATGCAATTTCTCCGTTCAATATTACTCCTGTCCCCAACATTAAGAAGAGAACCAGTACTCGGGGACGCAAAGCAGCAAGGGCCAGCCTAATCACAGGAACGCCCTACAAGGATCGGTTGGCCAAGTCGCTTGACAAAAGTGCTCACAAGAATAGATCGTTAAGTATTACCGGGGTTAAAGACAGGATTGGGAAGACCAAAGGCCTTCAGAAAAAGAAAATTCCACCCTCAAATCGAGTCAACAATTCATCATCAGAATCAAACTCCTGCCACCCTCCCCTTTTGGACAGCGATGATGATCTGGATATTAATGATGGGGATAAAGCAGACTTGAGCGATGCAACTTGCATCTTTGTGATGAAAAGTTTTCACAAGACACTCGCGGAGAAGTGTGGCTTTGTGCCAAATGTGGGAACACTTAGATTGTGCCGGAGCTGAAACAGCCATTTATTTTTGCGACTTTTGTAAATAATTTTTGATTTGATTTGATTTGATTTGATGTTCATTTAAAATTCTCAAATATATAACTTGCTCTTTGTATCGTTTTGTATTGTTTTATCCAGTTTTAAAATATTTTAAACCATTTTTTTGTGAGTTTTTTGGAGGGGCCCCATATTTGCACCCCATTTTTTCAGATGCTTTTTTTGAAGCTTTTTGTAAATCTTCGTTTTCGAATTAATATAATTGATATTAATCACTGTTTTGCCTCCTCTCATTTAGTAAACTTGTTATAGTTTTTAATAAAGATCAAAAATCTTGAATTTTTCCAAAAGAAAGTAACTTTAAGTCAAAAACACGAAAGGGTGCCCATATTTACACCTTTTCCTCTATATATAAAATTTTTGTTTCTCTAATTATATATAAAATTTGTGTCCCACAATTCCATTTGCATCGACTTCTTTTTGTCCAGCATTTGCTTTCTCTCCCTCCAAAAAAAAAAAAATTAAAGGAATAAAAATTTAAGCTCGTTTTTACTGAGATCTGTATTTCTGAAATGTTCTTGAATTAAGAAAAAAGTGAATTTCAACTTGGTAATTTTTTTTTGAAATAAATTATTAATAATAGAAAATATTTTATTTGAATATATTTAAGATCATCGCGTAATCATTTAATTATACAATCAATTACACATTATAGGAAGTTCGTCGTTGCATTTTATCCTCAAGAAAGAGGTATTATTTGGCCCTTTCTCCCAATCTGGAAATTGGTAGCTACCTGTAAGGTATTGTCAATGATCCTTTGGGATGAGGCGCATCTGCATACGTAATTGGTAGGTTTCTGATGAGAAACAAACATTTGTTGAAACGGCTGTCAGGAACAGACAAATTATTGTGTTTTCAGTTACAGAAGCCAGTAGGAAATTGGTTGTTTATTTACATGAGCTCTTACAAACCGAATCATTTGAACTGTCATAATACATTACAGCGTCCCTTCGAGTTTTTGGATAGGCAGCGTCCTTGCCTAATTGGCGTACAGGATGCAAAGATGCTTCTACTTTCGTTGTTAAAAAAAAAAAAGGTAAATAGTTGAAGCTTTTGAAATGTCGCTTGGTATTTGTCGAAGATTGTAGTGATTTTGTA
>JAFIDM010009631.1:359514419-359534567 GCA_023159025.1 Thereuonema tuberculata
ATATTAAAATCTATGTTAACTCGCACTGCCCATCAATTTTATGCAAATGCTTGCTTATTTATTTTTCTTGGAAAGTTTCCTGATTGGAAAAGCGATTATTGAAAACGAGTTTTTAGAAAAATATCACAAATCTCAACAACTTGAGATGCTTCAGGGAACGGAAAGAAAAAAATATAATAAATTCATTTTCTTTCGGGGAATGCTTTGGGCCTAGTTTCCAAGGAACTGACTACAAATGAAAATAATTAGCGGTTCCTACTGTGGACGAAATTTCAATAAAACTTTCGAGCGGCGTTCTACATGAATGGACCTGAATGGGCTTATTTAGGAGCTAAAAAAGGAAGGATCACCTTCAAGAATATTTATCAGTCGATTTTTGGCGCGAAGCCCATTGGCCCTTGAATTTTCGTTAATTGTTTTCAAGCGATTGTAAAAGGAAACTCATTCAACTGAAGTCGGTTTCTCTAGAAGATTCTTTTCTAGAAGCATTAACTTTGCTTTAAGATTTAAAAATAAAATCGTAGGATCAGCTGCTCTATAATTCCAGTGATTGTTTTGACAGATTATATATATATATATTTAGGTTAAAACAAAAATCATGGAAATGTTAGGCAATTTCCGCCTGTCATTCGAAATCATTTCTTTCCACCTAATCGAAAGCTAATCAACTTTTGCAATAATCCAAAAACGCACAGAAAAATTCGTCTTCCTGTCAATTTGCATGCACGTTAAACTTTCTTTTCTAATCCCGGTTTCTATCAATTTTGTCTCAAAACAAAATTCAGAACATTAAAGGAATTGGCACAAACTAAAGAACTAAATTCTTAATCAAAAATAAATTATACTGCAACGTTTTGTTGAGTATAAGATTCCGTCAAAGGAACTGTTTCTTCAATCTTAACAGCTGAACAATATTGAGAGAAATTATTTTGAAAAAATAGCTAAAAAATCACAGCATTTTAAATCTATTTATTATATTAATATTTGTCCAAATCGTTTCAGTTCATTTTATCTTTTATGTTTGGAATCATCATCAACATCCATATGGAGGAAAGCCTTCCTTCATCTTTCGTACAGGGACAATTTTCTGTTTTTATCCATTACTTTTCGCCCTAATTCCTGTCCAATGGAAAGATAGCAGGACAACAAAGCTTCCTTTTTTGTGGTATTATCCAATCGAAAATACATTTTTGATTGCTATGGCGCTTCACAGCATCTGTAGTCTTTGGGCCGTCAAATTCCTTCAGCAGAGTTTTTCTTCAGCAAACCCGCTGGCATTTATCTGGTATTTTTCGGCCGCATTTCGGACAGATATTTCCCCTGGGAACTGGATTAACAAATAAGAAGAGTATTGTGAACCATGCAATTATCCCAATGGCTGCGGCCGTACAGAGATTCATTATTTTATAATTGGAATCATCCTCTCAAGAATTTTTCCGGGCCTACATGGTTTCGAATTGCCCCAGTGAATGTTGGCAAATGAAGTTTTTAAATTCGTATGATAATTTTAAATTATACTAATTGCTTTCATTTTAAATAATTAACAAGGATATTAAATATGTTTTCCGGAACCATAAACTGTTTTCTGTATATATATATATTTTCCTACTCCTTTAGCGTTTTTTAAGTAGGCTTTATTGTCCTCCAAATGAGAGATGGCCGCCCAGTTTTTGTGAGATCTGCGCATGTATGATCGATTAGTCTGGTCAGGCACTTCCGTCTGATTTTATGACAGGACGCCGCCATTACGGTAATCGCTTGTTACTTTGCAAAAGAGCATTGTATTTATAAATAATATATATTTATTTATTTATATAAATACTTATTGTTAGCAACTGTATTGAAATAACGCTAAATAGCCGAGAGAAGTTTTAATTTGGCGTTATCAACATGTCTTTCTCAGTGAAAACAGACGACGGCGTCCATTGTGACAGGAAAACATAATTGATCAGCTACCGGAAGGGCTGCGCAGTTCAAACTTCCGCCGGCCAACTTTCATTTGGAGGACAGTAATATTTGATAATTATAAAAACGAAATACTATAAAATGAAATGTCCGTACTTCTTCCGTTCTAACACTTTTTAACACTGTTCGGATCTTATACGGTTTTCGTTATAGCGAAAAAAATCAAAAGACTCGAGCAATGTTTAAGAAAACCCAACAATGCCTTTCGCCAACAACTTAAGTAAAAAATATTGCTAGACTTTTTTCCTATTAAAAAAAGTTTCTAGTTCTTCTCGTTCTAGATATTTTGAAATAAATAAAACCCTAAAGTGATTACTAAAAAATTAAAGATATTAAAAATAATAACTAAAAATAATAAGTGTGCAATCTTCAATTATGAAAGTTCAGAGATTATGATTGATCCTGCACCCTTTCATTTCAAAAATTATTTTAAGTAAATCAACTTATATAATTTGCTAATTTCGTCTTTCTGTCTGTCTGTCTGTCTGTAACTCGATATAATTAAGCTATTAAAATAGATCCAAGGTTCTGAATGGTACCATTGAATCAAGGGTACTCAAATTGGATGAAATATTACTTCATTTTGTCATTCCGTGTTGTTTCCATGAAATTTTAACTGAAATTCTAACAAAACATACGTTCAAAACCAAATAATTTTGTTACCACTGCACCGATTTTAATGAAATTTGGCATACTTACTCAGTTGGTTACGCCGATTTCGAAACCCAAAACCTTTTTTGCCGTAGAAGCTTCGTTCACAAGTTAGCACAGTATTTAGATTACATTTACTGTATATTTGATAGTTGATAATAAAATGATTTTTCAGATTTTTTTATGCCTGTCGTCCGACAGGCTTTGCTGCTAGTCTTTCATAATATATTAGGATAATCGGTGAAAATCAACTATGTAAGATCCTTTACAAAACAACATTACAAATAACAATGTAAAAATGAAGCATGGAATTTATTCACAACATTATTCAAAACTATCAAAGGCTTTTAGTGTTCTTGTCATCTACAACTGATTTAAACTTTTTAGTACCAATCACACAATACAATTTATTTACGATTTTTAAAATTAAAGTTCTGAACTTTATTTAAAATTAAAATATAGCACTGCTAATCTATCAAACGTTCCAGGAACTAATTTTTTCTTCCAATAATAATAAATAAATAAAATAGATATATGTTAAATACCAGATAAATATGTTAAATCCAGTGAAGTGGATGTTTTATGCATCATTTAACCAAGCACCAAAATTCAGATATTTTCAGATATTCGAATAAATGCAAAAGCTTTTAAAGGCTCTTAATTCACATATTTTATAGAATGAAGAGTGTTATATATCAAAATGAAATATACCGCAAGTTGAAGACGTATGAATTTCGAATCAAATGACCATGCAACAAAAATCATTAGTCACCTGATGCAAATGTTATTCTTTACGAGAAAATCTTATTCTTTAGTCGATTGGCAGTTATTCAAAATTAATTTTCCGCAGAATTATGTTGAGATAGCAAGCAGGGAACAATTTTTTATAGAGTTTATATCTTTAGTAGATGGAGCAAGAATCTGAAAAAACGTATTTTGGCGCTTGGTCAAATGATGCCTAACACCATCCAAATATAATTTAATGTAAGACATTCTGCTCAGCGTAAATTTACTTTCTATGAATTTTGTTGCACTGTGAGATAAAAAGCTTGCTCGATTTTAATGCATTTCAATGTTACTTTAAACTTTTTCTTTTAAAAGGAACTTTAAATTAAATCGAATTTTCGGCATCAAGAAGAAAAAATAGCAAATAAAGATATTATTAATCCAATAAATAAGGAATAGGAACAATACGGAGATTGCATTCAGGCAATATACTTTTAAGCGCAAGGAACCTGTAAAGGAGTAATTTATTATTACTTTCACTTTAAATAACCTTGACAAAGTCGCTGCGAGTGCGACATTGCTCTTTTAGCAGTTTTAAATGTCGAGATTTGCTTTAAAAACAAGCTTCTGAAGAAGGAAAAAAAAAACTCAAGACAAGGCAGCAGCAGCAATATTGCGAAAAGATCAATGAACCAGGGTCTGATTCGTTTCCGACGAGTGTCGACCTGTTGCTGAGTAAAACACACAACTTAGAACCGCAGCAGGAGTGGCCCGTTTCGGGTAAAATCAGTTTCTTTTCTAATTCAAATACTCGGAACCAACTGTCTATCAAGAATCTCTATAAGGAGACCATCTACCTCAGGCAGAAAACCAAAAGCACAATGTACTCTTCTCTTACGTAAGATTTTCTTTGTAATTCAAAAGAAGGAAAACACACAACATAAGTAAGAATTAAAATTTAATTATAAAACTACACTGGATGTAATCGGAGAATCTTTCTTCAAGAACTCTGATAGGAAAACAAAAGATTACACTAATATTATATCTGTAACTAATAGATATTCTAAAGAGATCAAAGTCATAAATTCATCTTACTCAAAAGTTATTAATGTCGCGAAAGCAAATCGAGATTTATGAATTATTAGCTGGGTGAAAAAAGCAAAAAGCTACGAAATCGTCTCTAGTGGACCTTCGCCATCTACTTCCAATTCAATTGGAAAAGGAGCAGAAAACAAAACGCTTTTAAATAGAACCTTTACTCGTAAATGAACAAATCTTCAATTAACTGCTGCAGTTGAGGATACCCACCAATTTTCTTAGATATCAATTATTTAATAACATTATTTCGCAAATGTTACATTTGTTGCATTAAACTTTACAGCAATAACGTCAAACAATTCACATGGAAATATCGTAAGTCAGGATTTAAAAAATTCAAATACCAGAAGCCTGAATTTTATTTTCCCGGAAAGCCATTCGAAACATTAATTAAGAAAATTTCGAAACAATTTGTCATTCTTTTTTCTATGTTATATATATACAAATTTTACACTTTTAAAAAAAAGTTACACAGTGGAAACGTTCACACAAACAATACAAAAAGATCACGTTTATCACTGGCATTTCCCTAGGCAAGACGGGCCTCAACCAGGGGCATAAGTGTTGCTTAGGTATCGAAGTAAAATACTTGCTGTGCCAATGATGGCAGTTTTTTGTAGCTCAGCTGATGTTATTCCTGTTGTTTATATATGGCCATCATCAGTCTACAGTTGAGATCTAAACCCGTTGATATTCTATGTTTGTCAACTAAAGAAGTAATACAGCAATCTTTAATTGCTTAAGTTTTTGTTAAGGGGTTATTTATTAAGAGGTTATTTATTACGATTAGTATTCGTTACTAAACATATGATTAACGCAGTGTGCTTTAAAAAAAAAATACCTGACAATTCAGAAGTAAAGATGGGGGTCTTAGTAGTAAATGCTATGTACAAATTTCCCTATTAAATTTCACGACTACCACCATTTAGTAAATTTTGGAAAGTTTAATAGGTAACTTTTTTTTAGAAGATTGTGAATAAATGTGTATTTTATTTGTCCACAGCAATGCAGCTGATGTTTTACATTTAACAATGAGATGGAATGTTAAGGAAAATTAATTGTTTTCTTCAAGTTTCCTTTCTTTGAAACCGTTTCTAATATTTTTTTCAAAGAATCATGAGTCACGAATTCATTTATCTTGTAGTTTCTTATTATCTTACTTTTTTCTCCCTTGGCTGCAAATTTGTTCTGCTAACTCTTTAGCAGGAAGCGGATTCTCAAAAGGAGACGGCCAAGAAATCTGCATAGGATCTCTCGAAAGATCCCCAACATAGTTCCTTCCTTGTTTTCGTATAAATAAAAACTTGCAATCCAGACACAAAATTAAGCCTGTAATTGATTTGAATTGTAAATTTTTCTTTTCATAAATTTCTATTGGAACTTCACAGCGAGCAACAGCAATGATTATCATGTAAACCTCATCATTCAAAGTCAATAATAACCATAAGGAAAGTATTTGCATGCGGAAGAATAAATTAAAGAACAGAATTTTCTCTCAAAATTGCTCTTTAGTTCTGCATTACTAGCTTCCTCAATATTTCTGTAACTTTATTTTTACCTCCTCCTCTACATTAGAAGTAAAAGGAGTTCCCAAATTTTAGTTTAAGCTTTAGCTTTTAGATTACTTTTATACCGGGTGATTCATAAAGTACTGGAAAGTACTGGTGGTTTTCACCGCACCATATCTTTTCTCATAAAAATTTGAAGCTTTTTATATAAAATCGTCAAATATATAAGATTTATATTTTCATATTATTATTATTATTCATCATTATGAAATTCATTTTATTAGCGTTCAAACACCCCCAATATATCAAAATTATTATCAAAAAAAAAAAAAAAAAGTCTCCTAAAAAAGCCATTTGTCAGAATGCATTTTCAAAAAAATTGTTCAATTTAAAAAAAAACTAAGGAATTAATGACAAAGGGGTCGTCCATTAATTACGTGAGGAGTTTTTTTTAAAACTTTGGACATCCCTCCCCCTTTTGACATCACGTAATTAATGGACGATCCCAAAAGTGTTAAGATAAATTTTCCTAATTAGGTTTCTGTATCATTTGAATATTGGATACAGACTTTTAGAGTTTAAACAATATCACAACAGTTATTTAAATATACAGTATATACGATATATTGGGGGTGTTTGAACGCAAAAAAAAAATGAATTTCAATAATAATGAATAAATAATAACATGAAAATATAACTCTTATATGTTTGACGATTTTATATAAAAAGTTTCAGATTTTTATGAGCAGTAGTTTAAAAGATATGGGGCGGTGAAAACCACCAGTACTTTCCAGTACTTTATGAATCACCCGGTATTTATTTCCCCGTAAAGAAGAGATGAATGAAACTACGACTTTCCGTTAATAATAAACTAAGTTTACTTGGCACAAAATACGTAATTATTAATGGAACGCGTATGAATATTCAGAGGATAAAAATGGATTCAGGGAATTAAGTAATACTCCGCTTAAAGAGTAGTTCCTCAATAAGCCTAATTTCTTTTGCGTTTTTTAATGCTGTGAAAACAATACACAGTATTTGTAAATTGAATATCAGCCGAATACAAATAGGATCCTCAAATTTCTTATTTTCTAAAAATTAAATTGGCAATTATTTAAGTTGCCTAAATCCAATTAATTTTAACAAGCGGATTACTAAAAGGCTTAATATCCATTGTTAGTCATCGATGGTAATTCACGGTTTCGTTTGCCATGGTTTTTTATATGGAATCTTTTATTACCTTCAAATTTCTCAATAGAGACATGTAAATAAATAAATAAAAAAAAAAAAAATACAGAAGTGACATCGTCTCCTGCCCGTAAATTTGCATGCCAAGTTTCAAGAAGGAGATTATCTATCGTCCCTGTTCTGAAATTAATCCTGACTTCTATTATATTACACTAAAAATTGATGTGTGTAACTAGATTTCGTTGTGCAGTTAAATAAACTGAATCTCGTGTAATCTAATAATTTACTCCAACACTAATGAAAATACTGGAATACATAAAATTTTATCTACTGATCTACAGAGATTGAAATTTCTGAACTATGAATTTATAATATATATAGACAGATAATTCCGAAATAAGTCAGCCAGCTAAGTCTATCAATCATTACGAAACTATTTCAAACAGTTAAAATATTCAGCATTTAGGTTGTAAACAGGCACGCATCTCACGCCTTACTGCTGCTCACACAGCCGGAGAAATTTATGCCTATGGCTTTGGCTCTAGGTAAAAGCCAAGGCCAGAGGGAAAAACCGTCTACAAGGCCAATCTCAAGACACCTCTCTTAATAACAAATCCATAAACAGGGTCGACAATTCGTTTATTTTTATGAATCGGCTGTCTGAGTGTTCGGGCAATGCTTCAATTGCATGGTTTTAAAGAAAAATATAAACCTTTATTCATTATTAATACGATAATACGCTTTCTGTTCAGAGTTTTTCAGGGGTTGATGTTCTCTTTTGAGAAGTACAGTGAAGTCTCACTTATACGAATATGAGGGGGGGAACCAAATATTACTCGTGTAAGTGAATATTTCGTGTAAGTGAATTACATATAGGACTATGGGGGTTTCGCCGGGGAATGAGAAATTCTTCGTATAACTGAATGTTTCGTATAAGTGAGACTTCACTGTAATAAAATGATCGACTCCTTTAAATACTAAGCAAAGCAGCTTCGTCTATTTCTAGCAGTTATCACATGAATAAACCAGTACAATACCACAGTAGGGTCGATGTTGAAGGAAACAATTGAACATGTGTGCAAACCTACAAAGCAAGTTTAAAATCCAGAACTTGCTCTCAATCCAGAGTAATAACTGAAACTGAGTGACCTATGAGGACCTTATAATCAAAAGAGCATAAACAGAATCACACCAACGAAAAAGAGAAAAAGCTCCCAAAAGAAAAACCATAAGTGATATATCTTATAAGGCTATGTCTTATCAAAATTTACAATCCAACATATGAATTCCTCCTCCAATAAAATGACATTAGAAAATTTTTTAACTTGATAATTGATCGTCTCAGGTCAACAAAAGAATGTTTTTCCCAAAAGCTACAATGAAGTCATAAATTCAAAAAGGAATATCTTCTCTATACAACAACCACCAACAGTTATAAAAGAAAAAGAAAAGAATAACAAATAATTTGCTTGATTTTTTTAACTGTTAAAAACTATCTAAAAATCGACTGAATAACGGTAATTTGAATTAAAATAATTCAAATTACGATTTATCATACATAATTTACTAACAAGGATATTTTAAGCAAGTGGAAAATTAAAAAAATAAATAAATTAACAAATCAAAACCACTATGAACTCATGCAGCATTTCACGACATTAATGATTTGCCAATCACAAATTAATAACTTATGTAAAAAGAAATTAGCACTATTGCGTAATTAAAAGACTTATATCATCGACATCATTATTTCCAGAAATTCAGAAATAAATTAGTCGAATTAAATTTTAATCTAATTAAAATCCAACAAAAAGGATTTTTTTTTTTTTTTACAAAATGGAAAAACCACAGCAGAAATTCCAAATCTCGTATTTCTGCAAGAGTTCATTTCCATACTATTCAGCATCTTAACAGTATATGGATTCACACTGTGTCAAACGAACTGAAAGCAGAAAGTGCATAGAGAAAACTTAAAAAGTAAACAATTCACAGATCCGTAGAATTTCGTTGTGGATTTACAAAAATAATGCCCAAATGAATGACAACATGCTTCCGGCAAAGCCCATTAATAATGAGTCTTATGCCAATATCTGTGGGGATATTTGCACTATGTAGGCTAAATCTATGGTTGAAGTGTCAGTTTATGATGTTATCTTGATCATATATAAAATGATTACAGTATAGGCTTCGTTAAATTTCCATTCTTAAATGCTATTGCTCTACTTTTTCTCTCTTTTTTTTTTCCTCTACGGAAACAATTCAACGATTTATCATAAATAACTTACTAATAAGAATAATATTATGTAAAGTATGTGGAAAAGTCAAAGCAAAATTAAAAAATGCAAACTTAGACGAAATATGTTCGCCTTTTAGTAATTAATGCTACAATACAGATATTAAAATGCATAGCAGCAAATAATGGAATGAGATTCACAGAAAACCAAAGTGTAATAATCACTATTCTATTTTATTTATTTATTTTTGAAGATCTATTATCAATGAATTTATCAAAAGACGATCAAGCCAACGCAATCAAATTTATATTAAAAAAAGAAAAAGGAAATGGCAGATGAAACAAAACGTTCTTGACTTAATGAAAGTATAACAAAATAGGAACGAACGACATCAGAATTACTGATTAAAATCAATATTTCAAATAAGACGACACTATTCAATAGATCTGAAACTGCTCAGATAAAATACGGCTAATTATGGAATCAACATTTGATTCAATATCCTCAAGCATAAATTAATTCGCCATAAACGAATTAAACAAGAGGAAAATAAAACCGAAACTAGGCACAATAACAAACGGAAATGAATAAAGTTCTGTCCGGAAAACAGTAACAACAATTCGATGCAACACAAAGCACAGGTCTGTCAACCAATGCAAGACATTCATTGAATATTCGGCAACTTTATAAAATTTGGAAAGAAAGGAAGGAAGAAAAAAGGAATGAAGACCAAAGTGCTATCATGTAAATTAAGCTATTACAGATTTACAATGCAGTAGCACTTGGAAACGACAATAAATCAAACACAATTTAAAGCAAAAAAAAAAATTCTCGTCTCTTGCAATAAACCAGTCTTCATCATTAAGAAAAGGACTAGATACAGACATCGTCCCTCCTACAGAGTGGAGAGAAAGATATGACAATTTTGTGCTCAGTTTTTGTTAAAGAATTAAAAGTTTTGCTTTTGTTTTGGGGGAGAGTTTGAAATCAAAAATGCATCTGTCAAAATTAAATAATATTAAAATTGCATAAATGCAGTTTAAACGTAATAAAAATTACCACAATTTTATTAACGATCTTTACTAAACGGAATGAATTTAAAACATACGATAGATTAATCAAATTTACATTTTATTAATAATTATATTTCATAAATATAAGCTTATAATTTTAGCTGGTTCCGAGTTTGTAATTTTAATTAAGTATTCATTCTTGGTTTGCTTGATTCTTGAAAAATCAGCTTTAAAGGAATATATATTATAGTATCTTTTAACTATTCAAACAGTGACCTGTTGTAATGAGTATGGTGACTGCCGACAAGGATCGCAATATCGAAAACAATAGTATCTGATTAATATTTCATAATAGAAAACACGAATGGCTATCACAAGACAGTATCATCAAGTTTCGTAATGCACAGGAATACAGATTGGTAATGATGAAGATTAAGTAACATGAAATTCAAGACGAGCGCTTCATTCCTTATTACATAATAAATATTAAGGAAACTTACTGGAAATATGTATATTTTTCAGAAGTAATAAAATAATCATTAATCTTGTCTTTGCTATCAAGGTTGGGAAAATGATCTCAGAAATTAACACTACAATAGAACGTAATGACAATATTATCTGTTCGTATGTTCCACAGCCAAAAAATGAAATGACGCGTTAAACAGAAAACACATGATCAAGTAAACTACGCTTTCGAGAATTAATTTTCAATCATCAATAATTATAACTATATGGCTCACTAACGATTGAATAATCGCCTTGTAGTTTTCGAATTTCCGTTAAGTTATATTGGATTTCGCGGAGTATCTCGGCGTCCTAAATGATACAGTTCACTCGTTCCACAATTCTTTCATCATTTGCATTCCACGTCTATTTTTGATTAGTTTTGTCGGTATAGCTAGCAATAGTAATCCTAACTTCTTTACATTCTAATCTTATCGTTAAAAGGTTAATGTAATGTATGCATGTGTGCGCAAAGAGTAGCTCTCAGGAAAAAAAAAAAAAAACTTAATTTTTTTTTTCTTTTGACCTCAATCTCTAAAACAGAATAATTAATTAATTATACGAAATGTAAGTTTAATAATATGCGACTGCCCTTGACACGCTTCACCCCAACACGTGAAACATACTGGTAACCACAAATCCTTTGTAATCTCACTTGAGAATCACTGATATATATCACGTGTGTATACACACACACACACACACAAGATAGAAACGTTTTTTTTATTTTTGTCATCCCCTGCAAATCTACCTGTTTTAATAAGAAAATTTTCAAGTAATTCTCAAGTTTCAATATTCGGATTATAGAAACTGAATCAACGATGTACAGATTACGAGGGTTTCATACATGTAAAAGCTTAATGGTCTATAATCAATCGAAGAAAAACATATCTAAAGTCTTTATTTTCCAAAAATCAAAATCACCAAAACATCACTAACCGAACAGTTGGTTTTTTTTTTTGTTTTTTTTTTTTTCCCCCTGCTTCTCAACAAAACTTTAAATTAGCTTTCAAAATAAAGAGAGGAAAAAAAATGGAGATCTTAATACAAATTTCATATTTCTTACTTCTTACCATTATTAAATTACCAATTAATAGACTTTAAAAAAAAAAAAAAACCTTTACGACAGCCGTTAAAAAATAAAAATCCAGTTAAATTAAAAGTTAATGGGTCTGGGGTATTAATGCTGTATAATCCAATGTTCCATTACACAACACTGATTATTATAGGCTGGCTTATGACTGTACAGTGATCATCCACCTCCTAACCAAGTAATTTCACTTTGATTTCTCTCATTTCCACGCTGGGTTTTTTTGTCAGTTCCTAATGGATTTTCCTTGCCTTCTTATCGCATCACTGCTTTTATACCATGCTCATCTCTTTTTCTAGATAATTTAAAGCAAGAAACGTCGCGAAAGGGCCATCCCCTTTAGACCATTCCAATTCCCTTCATTCAAAAATCTCTCAAAGCTTCTTCCATCGCTGCTGTAACTGGCTTCTCTTGAGTGTATTCACGAGATTCTTTACGATTTGTTCAATTGTTCTCAATCAATCAATTCGGTACAATGTTCATTCTCTTTGTGACAATTAAGGTCACGCTGTTACAATTCGTCAATTGGCTCAACTACGACCATTTACACTATAATTATTTTGAACTTTTATGATTTCATCACTGAATCTTAGTAAGAGATCTCCCGCGTATTTGGCTTCGCACGACCTGAAGCTTTCAGCATAAAAAATTCCATTTACAAAATTATGCATTCATTCATAGACAGCACTATTTACTTCTCTTAATATCCAATAGGAATAATATGTAATTCCACATATTCTTATGGGTTTTTTTTTTTTTTTAATGTCAATAAAAAAACTGTAATTTAAAGAAATGTTATCCTAAGAGACAAGGTAGAAGTGGAATCCATTTTATTATTCATTTTATTCTAGTTTTTTCAAACTCACGGCAACCACTGAAAATTTTTATTTTAACGAAAATCTTCAACATGTATTTAATTGGATATATTTCATTTGAGGTATTTATAAATACTGGCTGAATAGATACAAATTAACGCAACCTTGGAAAAAAACTCAAGACAATTTCGTATGGAATTAAACCTTATGGGTTTTACGTCTTTAATTTCTTTTTCGCATGACTTGGTGCTTAATGGAGTCGACAGCAGTCGTGATGTTAGTGTTGCTGTCATTAACAAAAGATAACTCACAACATTACAAAAAAAAATGCAACTTTAAAAGAAATTAAATTTGAATTTATAGGATTTATTAAAATAATAATAATGTTGATAATGAATAATTTCCCTACAAATGCGATTTTAAGAATCGCCATTAAAAAGGATTTGGATTTAGACCAGCAGTGAAAGTGTAAACATTCGGATGTAGACGTTTTCACACCGAATACACACAATCGTATGGTATAATGGAAAAGTAACTGAATACTTTTAAGAGAAATTATGTTTACTTTCACGCTCGGTCTTAAAAGGAGTAGAGGCATTACAGAAACAAAAACCTACTCATTAATTTATTAAGATCAATAATGAATTATTAACAAACTTGTTCATGCAAAGAAACCTGTTGAAGAGAGCTTTGGAGAAAGAAGGAAAAAAAAACAACAATCTTTTACATGCGAATGAGATAGAAGAAGTAAATACACGTCGCATGAGTTGGCACAATTTCTGTAGAATAACTTGTCAAAACGAATGGGAAGTTATAGGTGCCCTTATGAAAGATGGTTAAAAACTGGCCGACAGAATTAGCAATGTCTGGTTTTAGGAATAATGCAATTAAAATTTGAAAGAAAGGAGAAAACGCAGAGAGTAAGGCATCATTGTTTTGCAATATATGGAAATTATTCAATCTTTCCAGGCGACTGTTGTTCTATTTTGATTCATTACCAAAAACCTCATTGGATTTCGAAATAGTTGAATTAGTTATTTTGATGGCAGGGGAAATTAAAAAAATGTCGAAACTTCTGGAATGCATATTAATGAAGGAAAAGACGATTGAGTCAATTGATAGATCATTCTTATGAAGATTTTTGAACATTCAGCTCCAAATAACACACAATGCATCATACAAATAGGCTGCAAGATTATCGCTAGTTCAGCGAATCCTTCAGTACCAATAACTATCCCAACAACATATGGTCATTAAATATTAAACTTAATAAATTCTTATCTATGGTCCATCTCATTTTCAACTTGCAGGGAAAAGAGGCTTTTGTATTTTGCCGCCAAAGAAAATAGTCCAACTTGCCGGCTTAGCAAAGTATTGTCAGATGCGAAATAAAACGTTCTAAATACGAAATTTCATTTTTCTAAAGGAATTCAATAACAATCTGCCTTTTCGTTAGGCTATAATATTTGTGGGTCATTCCACAGAAAACGTACCTTTTTAAGTACAAGGCACTTATTTACTTAAGAAATATTCAAAGTTCTTCTTTCAGTGGTTATAAACAGCAATACAAACCAAGGAAGATGTGAACATTGGTATTCTTTGTTCTTTCATTTTATTTCTATAAAATTTTTAAACAACAGTGAAGATATATATACCTCCGTTACGTGTCACAAGTGCTTCGTCAGAAGGGTGGTTAATTATTGCATGAATTTAAGGAAATATTGAGTAAGTTAGTCACATTGTATTTCTTACATTAAAAGGTGAACTGAAGTTCGACATAAAAAAAAAATGAGAAAATGTTAGCTTGAACATATGTTTTCAGTTTTGAAAGTTTGTCACAGACTTTCCCAGTATTATCCGTTCTGAAGATATTTTAACAAATTCCCATTAGATGGCAATAGTTTTCACAAAGAATGGATGGAGGAGGAAAAGACGCCACTTTGTTTTAGCTCTGTCTTGTGTTTGGAGTAAAATAGTATGGTTTAACTACATTCTATCTAACAGTTTCTTCAGGATTGTCAAGAAGGTTCTCATCTTTGTGTATCCTCCGTTCTCAACTTAGGCAGATAAATATCATTGAGAAAATACATAGAACTTGTTGAAATTATTCTTAAATACGATTCAATTACATTTTAAAGGATGTTCACGAGGTAACCTCACAATAAGCATGACAAACTAGAGAAATTTTGCGGAATGTATCCTCCATAGATGTATCCTCCGTTACATTAACATTGAATGGAGGATATTAATTTCGTAACAGAGGGTACAAAATCATTTATTTAAATAATATGAGTCTCAATAATTGATTTAGTATCTGTACTATATTGTTTATTATTATCGGTAAATTTCTTTTCTGCTATTTTGCGATAAGTTAATGTTCTGTTTAACCACTCAGTTTCAGAATAAATTGAAATTTTACTTAAATTATGAGTTATGCTTTTAAAATATGGTAGATTTCATTACTGTATCTTATACTCTGTTACAGTTGTGTATCCTCCGTTCATATCAAAATTTTATTTTACTCCTTATTTCATGAAAAAGAAAGAAACAATGTAACAATTCATTTTATAATTCATAGGAGCAATAATATTGCTTAGAAAATAAATTTCAGATTTGTTTGTCAATATTTTTTTTTAAACATTTTTGTCTCTTAAAAGGTACGTTTTCTGTGGAATGACCCTTGTATGTATTCTCCGCCAATCAAAAGCAAGAAAATCAAAACAAACAAAATGGCGACTAACCATAGTTTTCTACGTACACAGGGTTTTTGACGGATCTGCCACGAGGGAAAAGACCCAATGCAGTGGAACCGCGCCATTTGTTCTCCTCTATACTCTTACAACTCCGCATTCTTTTAACTTTTTCGAATAACATTCGACTCGGGTCCGAGTCAATGTTGACCCTCGTTTGCCAAGCATTTTTAGCGAACGTAAAACATTCTGTTATTTCATTGCTATTCTTGGTTATTTTTAAATATTTTTATTAAAAATAAGTTTAATCTAGTGTCGAAAAAAGATTAGTTATTCAACCAAGCCTAAAAGGAAAGCAGGTGAGAACGACAATTGAACTGGCAAAAAAAATAAAATAAATAAATAAATAAATAAACTCGTGTTCTTTCTTGAATAAGTAGAATTCGTGTCTCAGTCAGACCTGGCCATATGCATGATTTTTTGCATTAGGTATTATTACAGAGGTTTAAATAAGCATCATCTGGGGGTCTGGAAAGGTTTAATCCAATTTACATAATTTCCTACGGGAAAAATTGATTCTACATTCGTACAAATCGCAATTCGAACAGCCTCCTGGAACGAATTGTGTACGAATAGCCAGGTAATGAATATTTACTGCTAATGAATATTTACTGATGTTCATTTTATATCCTCACTGATACGAACATACAAATATAAAAAAATAATCTTTTCTACTGAATGTCAACAGTTCATTTCATATTGCAACTTATGTGAACTTAAAAAAAAACAAACATGATTGTCACTGAATGTCAACAATTCATTTCAGAACTAGAAAATCGTAAGCTAAACAACTAAACAATCACTGATAATGAAATGTAAACAATACAATCATACATATTTCAATAAACTATTATAGAAGAAAACATTAAGATATTATCACAGCAAAGTCAACAAAGATGCGGAAAAATTTCGTAAAGCAAACTACAACAATAGTGGAAATTTTTGGAAAATTGATAATACAACAGAGGATGAAATCCAAAGCTTTGTAATAGAAATTGACAACCACTGATAATGAAATGTAAACAATAAAATCACACATTTCAATAAAAATTCAATGTCCACTGAACATGAACAGTTCAATTCATAACTTATATCAAGTAATATGAACTTATAAAAATAAAAAAATATAATGTTCACTAATTACCAACAGTTCATTTCACATCCCCACTCATTAAAAACTTACAAAAATAAAAAAAATAAAAAAAATCTCTTTTTCCCCACTCATGTGAAATTTAAAAAAATAAAAATATGCAGTTCCTTTCAGAATTATAAAATCGAGGAGTGAACTTTAAAAAAAAAAAAAAGTTAATATCTATTCAAGAAAAAATTAAGATATTTTCATTTCTAATGAATATAATATATTGTGGTAGACCTTATGTATATAATTATCAACAAGACATATTTTTTTTGTGTAATATAGAATACAAAATTACATATCATTTTTCATAGATCATAAAATTAATGAAGGAATCAATGATTTAGATTAAATTTTATAGAAAAACTCCAAATTCCTGGATTTAAAAAAAAAATGTTTCGAGGGATCCTTCAAATGATTATGTATATGTAACTGTACAAATAGTGGATGATACACACACATACACAAAAAAATATTCTGCCTTGATGGAAAATTATAATTTTATTTCTATGTTTCTGTTTATAATTTTGATATATTAAACAAAAGCTTAAAAAAAATTGATAACAAAAATTATCTCGAGATTTAAAAAAAAATTAAGACTAAATTTTAGATATCATTTCCCCCAACATTTTTTAACAGTACTGTAGTTATTGTCTTGAATTCAGCTAACTTCCATTATAAAGGCAAAATATTGATACTGACATCTTGTGCTCCTTCTGGCGGTAGGATACATTACGTCATCTTGTAAGCAGTCTGCAAAATTAAAACGAGACGAACTTTATCTATGCATACATACAAAAAGGAAGAGTCTACCAGCCCTTTTTCTTGTGAACCATATAAGATACAGGTGTAAATTTGGGATCAAATTAAAGGTCCTGAGGTGTGCATGAGCATGTTGATGTTTGTTAAAAGTAATTTTAATAAAAAATTAACGCCTCCTGAATCCCTGTTATTGCGTCCTCCTACAAGTAGAAAGTGTTAAATCCGTTCGCATATGATGGGAAATATAACTTAAGTTATTAGGAGAACTATTTTCAACCGTAGATTTTCCAAGGGTTCTACTAGTATTTACAATAAAGAGAAATACCATTCAAAAGTGAGTTAATAAATTGGAAACAGAAGCGTGCCAACAAATTAAGAGCTACGTTAATAACCACCGAAATGGACCCAAAATCAAAGTCCCAAATGAAAATCTAGTTTGGCAATTTGCGATTCTAAACGACTTGTAGATACAATTTCATTTGTTATTAAATCAAATGTAAATGTGGTATCAAATGCTACGATTATTCGGTTAAGGTTTTGATTGCAAATAACGAAGTATCTTCTAAAAACTTTAAATGGTGGTCAAAAATTTATTTAAACATTTCCACACATCCACAAAGAGAAGTAATAACTCATTGCTGCCGACTCGAATGCAACAACTTAGCAACTAAATTCAGTACCGATGCAAAATTACAAAGCAAAAGGAAATTATTATTATTATTATTGGCATTTCCCTCTTGTCTCAATAGTTATTATCAAAATCACTCATAAAAACCTTCATTCTCATCTTCCCGTTTTAAAGGTTTTAAACTATCATAAATGAAGAACTCGCATTGAAATTACTGCAATCAATAGTATATAGCTCTAAACGATTAAATACATGAGAACGAGTCAAGACATTACCTACCGCATTCAGAAAGGAATAAAAAAATATTAAAGATTCCAAG
The DNA here is from genome assembly GCA_023159025.1 of Thereuonema tuberculata. NCBI lineage: Eukaryota > Metazoa > Arthropoda > Chilopoda > Scutigeromorpha > Scutigeridae > Thereuonema > Thereuonema tuberculata. The sequence continues at coordinate 359,532,806 of JAFIDM010009631.1, forward strand.
GTCCCATTAAGCTTCAATTACATCGGCATTTTGTAACTTTCACCTTTATTTTATTTCTACTTTCTTCCCGTTTCCTTCTCTGGTTTTCTTCGTAATCAGTTCCATTTGATTTTAACCTTCAATACTCAAAGTTCCCTTCCTGACTCCCATCAGATTAGCATTTAGGAAACCTTCTCCACTTTATTTCAGACTTAATGTTTCAACATCGCCCTCAGGACTTAACAGTTTCAGGCGATTCTCAGTGCCTTTCCTACGTTACTTCTTGAACACTGTCTTACAATAAAGTACTATTTAGTCTCATACGCAATCACACCTGAGAAAGGTTATCGAGTTCTTGCTGAAATATTTATACAGAATTCCTCGTTTCAATGGCTGTTTCACATTGTTATATCTGTAAATCAGAACTCCTCCCTTCTTGGCATATTTCCGGAAACTGAGCAAATCTGTTATGCAGAAGCTAGAGAAAAATATGCACAAATTTATACAACGCTGAAGGAACCACGTTTTCGAACTATTCCTAATTGAAAAAAAAAAAAAAAAAAAGAAGAAGAAATCAAATCTTCGTTTCACTTTGCATCTCAGGCATTACTTGTCCATCATTCATGAATAAAAACAGTCAACTTAATTTACTTAAAAAAACCAAATTAAGAAAGGAAACAATATCCTTGATAACCTTTGTTCCTAATACAAAGGTCTATTGTCTTCATGATTTTATGCGAAACGTGAAGGACTTAGAAATGAGCCAAATGAGACACCAATTTCACGCGGGATTTAATTTCTCCTAATAAACTTGTAAAATATTTCCGTTTACCTATTTGTCTACTTTTTAGTAGAATGCGGAACGAGTATAAAGCTTGGTTGCCTGAAACCAATCATCAAATAATTGTGCAAATCAAAATAAGGCGGGAGTATTTCATTTATTCATTTATTTTTTTAAACTTTCTGTTTTTGTTTCTTCATCCTTGCAGATGTTAAGACAGAAGAATCGCCGAGAATGTCTTATGGAGGGGGGAAATGATTTTGCAATCTTTCAAGGTAATCCAGACGCCAACATTAATTTCATTTTGCGATTCTCCCCTGTTTTATCAATGAATAAGGATTGTCTGTAAATTTAATATGGGCAATTAAAAAAAAAAAAAAGGAAGAAACAAAGAAAGAAAAGAAACGATTCAATGCAAGCGAAGACTTAATAAAAAATTCGCAGAACTGTCAGGCATTGGAAACAAAACTAAGGCTATCTTTATAAAACATCATCGAGAAAAATACATCTCAAAGCCGAAAGCCTGACTTCTTTTATTGTTTCTGTAATAACAGTCTGCCTTCAACAAAACAAAGGGGGCTCCCAAATGGCAAACAAAAGTGACAGCGAGTAGCATTCATCTGCCATTAAGGTAAGTTTTGCAATGTGAGTTTCATGTTGTCTTGAATGCGGAAATTTAGAGGCAGTTGACGGTCGCAGCTAGTTTATCAGCAAGCTCAACATGTGCTTCAAAATCGATAGGAACATTTTAACCATTTACATACGATCAAACTGTCAGCTTCCACGGCAATTCAGCTATCATGATTTACAAGCTTTAACGGCAAAGTATTTTGTGCTGTTTAAGGCACACAGCTCCTTTTTTACAGGCCTGATACGAATCCAAATCAGTGGAGATCTTGACTTTTTATTAGCCTTCAAGTTTCAATTCCATAGAAAACTAGGTTGGTTTTGTTTGTTTGTTTTCCTCTCTCCGTTGCATATCAACAGATGTTTACATGTTAC
>JAFIDM010009631.1:359536071-359561525 GCA_023159025.1 Thereuonema tuberculata
CAAAAAAAAAATAAGAAAAGAAAGGAGGGAGAGGAAAGAAAGGGGGGGGGGGGGGGAGGGGGGGAGGAACTGATTTAAAAAATCGGTTAAAATAGCTCCAATAAATAGAGGCTTTCAAAGAAGTTGGATCAAATAAAAGCTGTCATTCTTCTAGATAATACAAAAAAAAAAAATACCTGAAAAAGATCATAATCCATAAATTCGTACTTTTTATTACTTTTCCATGTTTTTTTTTTAAAAGAGAATGTAGATTAGCCCATAGAGACGATATAAAAAATTTCATTTCTTTATTTTATTTCCTTCAATTTCTGAACATAAAATCGTGTAATAATTACAGCAAATATACGGATTCTCGTTCGTAGAATATCTTCAGAACTTTTTGCGAGTGGTGTGCGCGTATGTATGTATCTACTTGTCAGCAATTCAATCTACGACGTAATCTTGGGCACGATAACTCAAACAATACTCTGTAACAAATTTCATATCTAAAGAGTTGTTTCTTATTCTTTAGATTCATTTTAAGGGGAAAATACTGTCCTTGAATTAAAAAGACCAAATTACTAATCTAAACATAGTCACGTGGTAGAAATTTGATTAGATGGTTTATGCATTACAAAAACTTGGGTTTATTTTGAATGGGCCGAAAACTGGTAGGCAAAAACAACATTACATTGTGTTCCACCTTATTTGACATCGCAGGTATCCTAGAATTATTTTTAATCAAATTACGCTGCTACCTATTTCTAAATTGTCGCCATATTATTTTAAAGAGTAACGCATAAACAACATTAATTATAAGCTTAAATACAATATCTTAAACAAAATAATGAAGTTATACATAATTATTATGTACAGCACACAAATACTAAGAATTGCTAACTAATCTTTATATATCACCAATTATGGAGCAACAGACTGTGACCATCTTATTAAACCAAGATGACTTTAGTTATCTTCTAGTTCATGTATCTATTCCAATTCATCAGGATTAGTGTACAAAAGGCATTGATTTATTCACTTTTATATTTTATTTCCTATCTTGCTATTCTATGATGAGGAAGAATTACTTTTTTTTTTTTTTTTACAAAAATCATTTCTGCAATTATAGTACAGTAGCATAACTTAATAATTGCCCTACTATAAATAATTCATCATACGATGAGATGTGATGTATTTTTAATTTTAGTCAATGTACAAAAAATTTAAATTTCCATATTCAGATAATCGGGGTTTGTTTTTTTTTCTTAAGCCTTCTCGATAATTAAGGAAAATACCTGCTCTGAAATTCCTCTTTATATTCGAGCTTTGTAGATATTCGAGATTTCCGTACAGGAAAAAAAAAAATGCAAACCAGTAGATTAAACAAATATATTGTTTAAAAAAAAAAATCATCTTAAACTATCTATCATCTTATGAAAGTATCCTCAACTTTTTTCATCCGTCCTTTTATTTATTAAAAATATTGTAAAATTAAGCAAACGTCGGAATCCCCCCCCCCCTTCTGCGACCAATACAACCCTTCTACCTATTACTATTGATAGGTACAAATACAGTAAACTCCCGATTATCCGCGGACCTCTCGTGTTTCCATTTTATTTTATTTTTACTGTACAATAAATTACGGAATTAAAAAAAAAAAAAAAAAAAATTAAATCTAGAATAAGGTTAACAATAAAAGAGATTAACAAAATAAGTGAAGATTATTATAGACAAACAATTTAAAGAACGACCTTGTGGGCGGAGCTTAGGCCGGCAGGGTACACTAAATTACGGGAGAGCCTTCCCGCAATAATATAATTTAAAAATAAATAAATAAATAAATACAGTGCAACTTGGATAATTCGAATCGTGGTTAATTCGAAGATTTCTCTTAGTCCCTTGAATTTCTTATTAAATCAATGTTAAAAAATCGTGGATAATTCGAAGTTCAACTTCCTTAATTCGAAGTTTTTCATAAAAAATTTCGAACCATAATGACTTTTCGGCGTTTCATCGTTAAAAAATTCGACACGTGACAACTGAAATCACCTTCCCGCCACCGTTCGACACGTGACGCCATTCGACACGTGACGCTTCAGATGCCATTCGAGCTTCCTGCTGTCAGTGTTACCATGTCTTTCAGTAAACCACGCGTGTACAACAATTTAACGTTCGCTGAAAAGGTCGTTCGCGAGGTGGAAAAGGGTGTGAAGAAGAAATGCCAAGTCGCCAACGAGTATGGGATAGCGCCGAATTTCGTCAGTACATTGAAGGACAAACCAATGTAAGTGAAGCTGTTTTCCGTTCACTAAACATGCTTGATGATTTTGCTAACCTTGAGCGACTGAATTCTATAAAACAATCAGACATTGCACAATTTTTTGAAAAATTATAATTTTCTGTATTGAATGTAATATGTACTGTAGCTTACGTAATATAAATCTTATTTTGTTTACTTACATACAGTGTTTAAGTCTTTCACAGCATGATCTTTCTGAATAAATATTTACTTATTGACAGAATAATCTTTTCAAGCATTCAGTGGACCTGAAATTAAAGTTAAAAGATGTAACTTGTTTAATTCGAAGTTTTGTAGTGGTCCCTTCAGCTTCGAATTATCCAAGTTGCACTGTAATTTAAAATAAAATAACCGTTTATAATGTATGTACTGTAACTGTATGTATTGCCATTTTAATGTAAATAAAACATGTTAAAAGCATTTTTGTGTTGATTTTCGTCCTATTTAGGATTATCCGCGGAATTCGCTTATCCGCAGTTGCGCGCCACCCAATTCCGCGGATAATTGGGAGTTCACTGTATATTGTATTAATGGGACCAAGTTAACATTGAAATCTTAGCCGATTTCTCAGAATAAAGAAAAGAAAAAAAAAAATCTTAAGTTCAGTTGTGTTACAAGATATGGACAATTACTTCATCTTCAATGAAGAAATTTCACTTATAACTGAAAAGATGGACTCGAGTTCCTCCTAAATACTTTTTATTTTAAATTTACAAGTAGTGTTCAAAAAAATTGGAAAATGAATATCTTACTGTAAAAAGCAAATTCAGTTTCGTAAACTACGAAACGAAGTAAATATCCCACTAAGAACAATGTTTTTATTTTAACAGATCCAAACCCAAAATAAACATACATAAAAAAAAATAATGGCTCCCTAACTGAAAGCTGAACTTACAATTTAACTACGTTTTTGTTATGTAAAAATATGGTACGACCTTCAATCAACAAGCTGTTGCTTAATGGAACTGTTTGTCTGTCTCTTCCTGTACTGCGAAACTCGTCAAAAGTAAAAGTTTATGATGACTTCGATTATTAGAAAAAAATTAAAACACAATGCCAACACTTTTGAAGTCTTTCGTCAAAATGGGTTTTCTTTGTTGTCCGTTTTCAATTGAATTTTTTGGAATTACGCAATATTCTAACAAAACTACGCAATTACTTCGAACTGAAAAAAATAAAGAGATTGAAAAATGGTAAAACATCAATTTTTTCCTGGAAAAAAATATTAGGTTCATAATGCACGCGACGAATGAAGAATCCCGCCCGACGACTTCTCTCAAACTTTACGACTGAAAATTAGAAACGATTAGATCGCGTTAATAATGATAATAATAACTATTGTCAATCGAGAAAAAGATACATGTAAGATCATTATTATGATACATGTATAAATAAGGAAAAAAATCTCAAGAACTGAAATAATTTATATATTTATCCAGTCGTTAAGGGAATCAAAATAACTGCAATTCTCAAAGAGTAAAAGAAAAACAAAATGTAACTTTAAGAGCGTAGAATTTTTCAGTTCTGATAAATTTATACAAAGGCGGCAGAGTTATCCACTTCAATCTTTCAAATCTACCATCATTAGCATATATATTTTTGTTATTTCCTGCAATTATCGTTAAAATAGTTGGGAAAGAAACATACCATACCATGGTAGTTCAATCCGAAAATTGGTTCAAGTCTACGGAGCCCTAGTGACCCCTAGGAGAAGCCGTAGCTGTACAAGGGAACAGATACTGAAGTGGATTCCCGTTGCCTTCTCCAGGACGCCATTACGGAATGACGTCAGACCGAAGAGAAAGTGAAAAAGAGGCTGACAACACAGGAAAGGAAATTGAAACATCCATGCTCTCGACCGGGATTTGAACCCGGGTACCGGCACACTGGCCTCACGGCAGACCGATGCCTAAGACCGCACGACCATGCCGGCACGGCTGAAAGAAACATATACAAAATAAATTCCCATTTTTTTATTTAATATTCCTAAGTTTGGTTATGCTTCATTTTCAGGTAACAGCATCAACCGTACAAAGCAAGTCGACTTATATTTATAAATAAATGCACTCACACAGCGAGATCGCAATTGATACAATAGTGAAGTTGTTGACTTGAGGACGTGATGTTCCTCAAGTCAGCATGTAAGTTTAAGTTTAGAGAAACTGCGATCTTTTCTCCACAGAAATAAATCCTCAGTTACAACTGAGAGTGTGTTTTTTTTGCAAAACAGACTAAAATAAAAATAAAGTTATTAAAAAATAAACATGAAAATCATGAAACAATCAAGTTTCAGAGGTTACATTTTTATTAACCACACAAATCGTAGGCCTAATTGCACTGTACATTGAAGTTATCCAGATAGTTATTTCTATGATTTTTTATCTTAAATTTCAATCTAAAAGTTATTTTATCAGTGACTTTTTTTTATTGTTCACTTTTGTATTCTGTTGCCAAGTCCAGTGTTTGGTGGATTGACAAGACCAAGAAGGTTCATATCAAATAATCCGTAATGGCGTCTTAATGAAATTACATACAAAATAGGTCTTCATTGTATTTGTAGTTGTTGTTCTCTTTCACCATCTATTTTTTTTTGGTTTGTGTAATTATGAAAAAAAAAAAAAAAAACGGCGATAAAATGAAATGGGTTCGCAAATTAGAAAAGGTTGCGAACCAATTGTCCAGTAGGCACATCTGATCCGCTGCGCAGAGGGTAACTGTAGAAGAGGAGCTAATAAACACGAAGCAGTCGACCCAAGTTCCATTTTCTTTTCTTTCTTCTTAAACATACAGCACACCTTAAAAAAAAAAAAAAAAAAAGAAAAAATTATGGTTAAACTTTAGATTCTGGCACAGGTTTGGAACTAATTTTTTTTTCCAAGGTGTGATGTAATCGCTGTTTTCGGACTATATTCAAGATGGCGGACATCATCTAGTGGTGAAATGTGAGTGTATGAAAATTGTGAGGTTATTTACCAATACATACATCCTGCAGCTAAGCCAACCTAACTTAACCTAAGCCAAATTTGAAGGGTTACATCCTGCAGCTGAGCCAACCTAACTTAAGCTAACCTAAGCCTAATTGTTTTTGGTTGATAATGGAATGGGTGCCAACCTAACTTAAGTTAACCTAAGCCTAATTGTTTTTGGTTGATAATGAAATGGTTGAAAAATGCTTACCTTATGTTCTTCATCTGTCGTGTGCGGAGGGTACCATCATTTACATCCATTGTTTCCGTCAATTTCATGTTTTTACCACACTTTGGACATTTATACTGTTTCGCAATGATACCCACATTCATACAAAAATCAATAACATCTTTCTTACACCCATCTGTCAAACTCGCCAGATAAACAAAATCACATTTTCTGTCCGTTAACCTTTCAAAACCATTCATTGTTTGGCAGAGCAGAACAAAGAACAATAGAAAACAATATAAATCACGTGACGCAAAAAAAAAAAAAAAAAAAAAAAAAAATCTCTCCGCAGAAATAAACGAAAAAATGATATCAAAAAAAACCACGTGTTGTGTTGTTCCGCACCGAATCACAGCTGTGCCGGATTCTAAAGTCTAGCCAAAATTATAAATCTATTCCGCTGTTTCTATTTGTTGTAACGAGAATTAGATAGGAATTTTTTTTTAGCAAAGAGACCAAGAGGAGAAAATTCAAAATGGCCACCACACAACTTCGTAATTTACAATGTTTCGGTTTTCAAGCTCACGAAGCCTCTTAGTTTAGTTTCAATTATCCCTCTTCTTCTTTTTTTTTCTAAAGGAAATATTCTTGGCATGATGTAAAGTTATACCGGTAAAACACACGCAGTTTTGATCACTCTACAAGAGATGCTGCTGCCCAAAGCCGTCCGACAAGGTCTTAACTTCCCTTCGCATTTTAGCGCTTCATTATCTTCAACGCTAATTACTTTCTGAAAATAACTGCTTTTCCTATCTCCATTTTTATTATCGAGCTCTTCACAAAAACGCGCCAGGTCTATTGGATTCCTCGAACAAACGAGCCTCTCCATGTTTCTTTGTCGGAACTTAAGTGGAAATCTATAGGTTAGGACAGCCAGTCTATTTTAAGTAAAGCCAGCAGAGTTACAACCGCCCATCCCCTCTTAATAAATTTTACTATTTAATCATTAATAAAAAGCTAAGTATTTTTGTTTTTTGTTTTATTAAATCTTAACCTAAACTTTTATTTTATTCCCGCAAAAACATTTACATTAATCTTGTAATTAATAAATTTTATATCCACAACTTTCTTCTTCTTTTAATTTTCTATCTTCTTATAAGAGACTATTGTCTCAGACTTAACTTGAATCCCGAGAAATCTCGTTCGTCACCAATGATCTTTCACACTAAACCTTTTATTCGCTATAGTTATATTATAAAATTTAACAAAGGACCTCGTTAAAAACTTTTAAAAGTCATAACTTTTTTTTTTTTTTTTTTTATAACTTTCTGTTGAAATTAAAAATTAATTTCAACAAATTCGTTTTTCTATTTTCCTCCTATTTGGGCCAAAAACAGACATCGAAAATCGTAATGACGGTATGTTGCAAAAAATTAAAAATGATCAATGAATTACCGTATCTTTCAAAAAAAAAAATCCCCATTTTATTAATAACGAAAACTGAGATTTGTACACCGACAAACACTTGCAAGAGATCTATTTTCCTACCAAATAAAATAGATATATTACGATTTAAGTGCTATTGTTTATTTTTTTATCCACATGTGTTCCAGTGTTCTGAAGGCATCATGGTGATCCAGGGTGAAGAGCAATTGAGAGATCCGGAGAGATTAGGTGCTGGTTGCTGAATTCGATGCATATTTAGCCGAATTTATGTGGAGCAGAAAATTGAACAACAACTACAAAACAATGTTCCAAAATTTCATCCATGAAATCATTCAAGTATATCCGCCACAAACCAACGAGACCGTCACATAAGGTAAGCCTAATTAGCTGTAGGTTAGCGCGGTAAGTCATCGTCAGGGAGCAGGATATGTCAATTGCAGTTACCTGTAGGTTAGCGCGGTAAGGTATCGTCAGGGTGCAGAATATGTCAATTGCAGTTAGCAGTAGGTTAGGTTAAGTGAGGCATCGTCTCCTGCAGGATGTATGTAACATCCTGCAGGATGTTGCTGACTTTTGAAAAAAAATTTACCCTTCAAAAATAATCGCTCATACATCCAACAACAACTTCCTTCACAGGAAGGAATCCCTCATCAACATCCGGTTTCTTAAAAGTAGTTCCGAAGCGGTCATATTTCACAACGCGAAAAAAAAAAAAAAAAAAAACAACAACAACATCCAGTACCGTAATATGCACTTTAACCTTATTTTCATTAAAGAAAAAAAAAAAAGATATTCATCCTTATTATTATTATTATTTAGCATTTTTAAATCAATTTCATCAAAAAGATAAATACAGTATCTGACATTTAAAAATTAATTTAGGCCTTTAATTTTATAAAGCACTTTTGAATCCTTACAATGATTAAATCCTAAATTTCATCAGCTCTTAATTATTAATTAAACGGAGACTAATTTTCTTAATCAGAGAAGCAATTAACTCTCTTCTTCAATCTAGAGATTCTAATCTGCGCTAGTTACTACCTTTTCCCAGGCGACAGGAAAGGTATTCGAGACGACATTTACTTTCTCAAGTATGTTATATAATTTCTACTTTTTATTTTTATATAGAAGTATCTCATATAAACAATAAAAACTAATTTTCATTTTCCAAACATCAAAATATATATTTACAAATAAACATACAGTACTATATGCAAATACGAAGTAGCTCAGAAAACCAAACGCGTACTTGGTAACAAAGGCTGGGCAATGCTTGCTATTAAAAGATATGTTTGCTATCCTCGAGCTGGATAAACAAACAGGAGACAAATGTGGGTACACAGCAGGGATAATGGAAAGTTACGCGAGGATCACGGAAAATTGTATCATCATCAGATATCACTGTGGGAATTCCAAAATGTGTTGATTTGTAGGCAGGCAAAGTTTTTTCTCTGAGGGGTGTTAATTTTCGATAACCGTTTCGATATAATAAATCTATATTTGATATAATCAGCAGAAGCAAAAAACAAAAATATTCCAGGCTTTCTGCCTAAATTATCAAATGGACTTTACTTTTTTTTTTGCAGAAAGAACGATTTTTAAACCACGCAAGGCAGAATACTTCTTATTTGCTTCGCAATTTATCTTGTGCTTTATTTACTCAAGATTTTGTTCTTTGAAGAAGCTACGAAATCTTTTAGTCCTAAGAACGTCATTTTTAGTTGTAATGCATCAGCAATTGAAAAACAATAACATTTCTATTTGGGGAAACGTTTGCTTTCGTCTGTTACAACAGCCAATGTTAAGAATTAACTGCTGTAATTGTCACTAAGTAAGCAGTTACTGAAAGAACTGTGAGTCTTTCTTTTTAAAGAAAGAAAAACAATACAAGTTTAATAAGTGTCTCCGCAATCGAGTATTATCAAACCCTCTGTTTACAAACAACTTGTTAAATTTTCCACTTGCTCAACATTGATTAATTGATTAAAAGAAATTTAATACCATTAGAAATCTAATTTTAAAAAAGTCAAAACCACGCGCCTATCATAAGCAGTAGCACACCACGCCTCTTGATTCCTTCTCTCTTATCAATGGCCATAGTTGAGCGACTATTGCTTTGTGTTTCCCTCAGAATGATGCTACATCTGAAATAAAAGTCTACAGCAAAAAAAAATCATTATTTTCTTGTATTAGAATTGTATTTTTCATCCCTTTTTAAATCTGACGACCACTTCGCAGTCCGTTCTCAATAACAACACTCCAACATTTTACAAATCAATAACTATTCTCAGAACGGAATTATTGGGTATTTTGTTTTGTTTTTTTAATTATAAACATTACAAAGAAATCTTTATATTTTAAACTATCCCCTTTCTCTCACTGTCCTTCTATTTTATTCTATATTTTTTTAATTTTTGATAGGTGAAAAAAAAAATAATCTTGAATTGAGTTCCTTTACACAACGCAAAATAAACATTTGACTTTTGGAGATATCTTGTGGAGATTCTCTGAACTTTATAACTACATTTTTCATTTTCTTCCGACCTGTAGTATATATAATGGAAACACGCAACTACAGCCCAAACACTATCATCCAAGTTTTAATTTCTTCTTGCTTTTTTTTTAATTACTCTCCGTCATTAACATTTTTTTTCGCTTACCCCTGGGGTACGCGTGCCACAGTTTGTGAATCACAACTCTGTATGAATATTCTTTTGAAAATATCAATATTCACAAGATACTTCTCGATATTCATTTCTATTAAGCCTTTCAACTACCTTGAATGTAGTTCCTACTCGGCCTAATTACAATTTAATTTGGCAAAATCATTCTACAAAAAAAAAAAAAATACTAACAAATCGAGGGGGGGAAGGAGAGGAAGCAGTCAACTGGCTCTAAACAATTAACTTCGAAGGACGTCGTAGAGGAGAAAATAATACAAATGAAAATCTTGTTAATGTTATAAATTAACTGCTGAAACTAGCCAACTCAGTGTTATTTAAGTTACGTTACTGGTCAAAGTAAATGATATAGAAGGCGTTTTATAAAACTTTGGTCTCAACAAAACACTGCGTATTACAAAAATCGCATCAAAAGTTTTTAAGGTTTAACAAAAATTGACAGTAAAACGGGGGAAAGAAAATTCATTATTTAAACTAAAAAGTAAACTTAAAGATATATTTTAATTAGCGATTCAAAATAAAACTTACTTAAAACATTAAAACGGTTTGTTTTGTTTTGTTTTTTTAATATTAAACTGGCCACAGACTGGAGCTTATTAAATCATTTGTCAGAACTCGAAAACAAAAATTTGTCTTAACAAGAAACGAACAAAAAAAAAAAGTAAGGAAAGGAAAAGATTTCTTCTGAACTACTTTTAAGACATTTTCGCTTTGCAGATTTTGTACAACTGTCCCTGCTGTAAGAGGGACAAGTAACGGTAAGAGAAATGTCCAATCCATTATTGCTATTGAAAGCTTGAAGGTCAGTTTAAAGATAAAGGTTACATTTATGCATTCATTAAATGGTAAAATTAAGAGATCGATAATGAAAACTGGAAAAGTAAACATACAAATCTTGCTTATGGACTGAAGACATGGACATTCACCAAAAATAAAAAAAAAAAAAAAAAAATCTGAGGTTAAGATTTACACAATAAATTGGAAGAAACTGACTACTTACTGTAGGAACCAGAGCACAAATCAGTGTGGTTTGCTGAAAACAAAAGACGGACATGTAGCAAAGGATATAGATTTCACAAACACATCAAAGAAAATATAAAACTATACATTTAATTACGTTCACTTATCTTTCTTGAATTCAACTGAATATGAATACATATTGAAAGAGGGGGGGGGAGAATCCAATGGAGAGAGATTTCTCACTAAAATGTCAGAAAACGTCTGAATATGTTTTGAATAATTCATAACAAAAAAAAAAAACCTCTTTCCTTAGATCATCTGCTACAGCTGAGTAAAAGATAAGACAATTTTCGTTGCCAACCACTCCGCTCTCCTAATTGCAGGGATATTAAGACGTCGATTTCTTCTTCCTTTCAGCTTCGAGTGCGGTTACTGCTATCCCACCTTCACCACCCTCACCCGAAGGGAAACAGATTTATAACAATGAAAGATTAACGATTTTGATTGTCTTGTGTAAAGTAAATCTTTAAGTCACTCATTCGAAAGCAGATGTATCACCCAAACAAACATCCTTTCCCTACCCACAACAACAACAATTGATTTGCAATTTGCATAATATCGTTTCCAAAGCGGCAGGTGTGAATACTTAAAAAAAAAAAAAAAAAAAAAATGACTTTCAGATTTCGATTTTTGCTAATATCTCTCATTTATCCTAAGCTCACCCAAAAATAACAATATTTAATTATTACATATAAAAGCCAAAATATCTTTTGATGCGACAAATCAAACAAGTACGATTTTTTTAAATTACAATTAAATAAAATATTTTTTTCACTGAATTGTAAAGAAGCTTAATTCTTTTTTCTTTTTTTTTTTTCTGTATTTTTACTATTACTGGCTACAACAGGAATAACTACACTTTACATCATGTGTATCACTACGGAAATGATTTAGAAATTTAACTGTAATTTCCAAAATAAAATTCGAACTAGTTAGAATGAGATATTAGAACAGCTTTTTTTTTTTTTTTTGGAACCCTACTATTCAAAGATATATTTAGTGTTCTGTTTACTTTATTATAATTTTCTTTTATTCCAACCTGAAGCCTTCATTATCTAAATAAAACACAGACGCATTCAGGTCAAAACTCCGCTTGTTTATTTCTCTCTTTCTTTCTTTCCTTCCTTGACTGACCTTTACTGTTGAGGTTAAAAATATAATACATTAAAATGCTATAAATGTACCACTGCGTAACTCAAAGGTCAGAAAAACTCGAAGGATAAATCCTCTTTGGACACGCCTTGTGTAATAAGTCGCCGTGTAACAGCTAGTCAAGACCTAACAACGACTCGATTGACATTACGGCTACCCAAAAGAGAAATTAAACTAGAGGAGGAAAAAAAAATAATAATGTAATATACAACAACCATAAAAGTTTGTTCATCACGACAAAAAAAAAAACTTACTGCGGCAATCGCGCCTCAAACTTTTTAATATCATTTCATGTGCAACTTAGGCTAATTACATTTCGTTCCACAATGGCGCTGGAGGAAATCAAATCAATTGGAGCCACTAACTCAAAATGAACCATTCTCGCAGCAAGGATTACAAAATGCACTGGGTGGATATGTTCCAATGGAACGATGATTTTTTTTTTTTAATACTTCGGAAAACAGACACTAAGCAAACAGACTCGAGGGACCGATAGTTTGAAGCTAAGTGCGCTGTTAGCTTATATTTATAACGGCTGCCACATCAACATTAGCAAATCTCTAAGTTTGTCGATCGTCCTTGATATTTCAAGTACTCGCGTGATAATCGCGAATTACAAGGCTCCCAGAAGCGCAGTTCCAATTAATTGGGATTAAGCAGACGATTGTTTGCCAGATAAAAGTTTATTTCAGACGAATCTGAATGGAGCTTCCCAATTCCATTTAAACTTTGTTTAGAAGGATGAAAAAAACAACAGGGAATGAATATGAGCACGCTTCGTTGCTACAAGGAAGGAAAACTTGTCAGTTAAACATTAACTTTTGCACAATTTTTATATAAAATGTTTCAACATGTCTTTTTTTTTATTCGTATCTCGTTTCAAAATTACTTTCGTCTGTTTGTAAGACTGGCGCCGTATATAATTCTTCGCATTTACCAAACCTGGCCTATCATTTATGCCTGGATTGCAACGTCGTATTTGAAATTGGTAGCAAACTGTTTCCAATCGTCGATGATCACAAATTTCTATCGAGTACAACGGGGGAGGAAACAAATGGTTAAAAATATGTAAATATTTTTTGCACATAACACAAAGATAGATAAGGCGCTTATCTATTTCCTGTTTAAGTAATTTATTACAAGAAATACAAACTCATAAGTTTTGTCTTCTCTGAGTGCGAATTAAATTTTAAACTAAAGTTTATAATCAAAAACTAGAAAAATAAATTCAAAAGATAATTTATATCAGTTTAAAAAAAAAAAAAAAATTGCGACACTAAATTTTCTGTAGTAACACAATGGAGGCGGCGCTAGGGAGGAGAGATTGGGAACCACTGTCTTAAGAGAACATTTACGTTACTAACCATAAGCTGTTATGCACAAAGAACTATCTTCAAAAATAAAAAAAAAAAATAAAAAACCTCATACACTTAAGAAAATTTCCTTCCACCGCAATTTCTATGTAATCCAATAACTCTCCTTTGCATTCACAAAAATAATTTTGGATGATTTTACTTAATGATCTGCCGTTGCAAATAAGCCAGCACGAGTCTTGACTCTTTCAACAATACTAAAATGCCGGATTCCTTCCTAAATAGATTCCGTCTCTACTCCAGTGTTTTTCAAATAATGGGAATCATACAGAAGCTGAAAATACTTTGGTACTTTAATCAATATACAGTAAAACCTATCAAATCCGGCCTAATGTGGCACCCAACAGGCCGGATTACAGAAAAGCCGGACTACCGAGTGTTCTTAAAGTAACTCAATAGCTCAATTTTTGTGAAGACATAATGCCAGGTTTAATTAATTTAACTCCATTTTCATAATTTTGCACTCAAATGTTTATTAAAACAATACAAATGTGGTTTTTCTGACACCAAGCTCTAGTGATATTTGTTTTGCAGATTTCCTTGCATCCAATCTCTTTAACGCATTAAGCTTCTGTACCATAGTGACAAGTTTTTCTTTCTTTTTTCACTCATCGCGGATAGGGAAACGAATTTAGTTATTAAAAAAAAAAAAAAATTACTTAGGACCAGACCGGATTATCCTGGGGGCCGGATTTGAGAGGTTTCACTATAGTTTTCGTGAAAGTTCATTATTATCTATTAAAAAAATGAATAAAGAAAATGCTTCGGGGAAAAAAAAAAAAAAAAAAAACAACTTACAAACATGGCGGAGACCGATAAATGTTGAAATATATATCTAATGGAAAAAAAGTTTTCGTTAATCTTGTGGGAGTACGATTTCTTAAAACGTAGACAGATGGACTTAAAAAAAAAAAAATGCAAAATTTGAGAACCATTGGTCTACACAGCTGCTGTCAACGAAGACTTCGCATTATATCAGTAACTCAAGCTTTCCAAAGAAGAACACACTTAAAACGAGTTTTGCAAATATTCTAAGAAAATCTATATTATCGTAATTTCTGAAAGTGAAAAGTTTTCCTACAGAGCACGGGAAAAAGGGCGCCCACTGCTTTTACGGAAACAATCTTCTTCATCTTACGCTGTTAATTGTAATTATTATTATTTGCATAAACCTGATCTACAATCCCTTGATTAATATGAGCTGCGAAAGTAAATGGAGCACATTAATGTGTAGGATGGATCGCATTATGTTATTATTGTGGGTAGGACGCCCACCTACCTTGATTACAGGGTCCTCACAAAAACATCATCTTCCCCCTTTTAATTATGTCATGGGCTCCACGAATATTTTATTCCGTGCGTCAAAAGATTAAGAGCCTTTCAGCCAACAATAGCCAATAAAAAAAAAAGGGCTTCAAAAACCCTCACAAAAATACAGTCAATGATACTCGAGCCATCACAGGGAAGAAAGAAAAAATGGAGGAAAGAAAATGGAAAATAATGATAGGCTCTTTTAATAACCAAAGAGCCAAAGTACGGTGAGCTTCAACAGCAAAATGGGTTATAATTTGCATCGCACGATTCAAGGAGTGTCGTCGTCTTTTTAATTCCAGGTTGCCCACTTCTCAGGTGCAAATGTATGTATTTGTGACTGAGATGATGTAATAGTCAATTAAATACAAAGTTATCTTCCATCGTTTATCTTCTACAATTTAATATTCTATTCATTATTTACTACAATGAATTCATCGGCTTCGACAAACGAAATGCGTCGGGGGGAGTAAACAATCAGTTTTAATCGACTTAACCCTAATGTTGACTTAATTCCTTTACCTACTCAACTACGAATAAACTGAACCAACTTCGAACTATATTAAGCATCTCTTCGCAATCATCTTCTGAATATTAATACTAAACAGTTAATAAAAAAAAATTATATCTTAATATAAAAATATCATCTTAAGTACTATTTTTCAGTCGAAAAACCTCCATTCTTTAAAGCCCAAGAAACCACTCGATTTACGTCAATTCAGAACAAGTACAATTATTCATATTATATGTAATATTATTGAAAAACACAGTTATTATCTACGAAAAACAATCATTTGTGTGTAAATGTCTTGGAGGAAGTTCTGTTTGCTACATCGCAACAACTGTTGCATTTCAATGTTTGTTTGGTTTTTTTTTCTTTCCAAATGCTTAAAAGCATCCTCTAGCAACAACAGATACTAAATATTATATCAGAAATTTTGAGGCCTTTTACTTAATGAGAGGCGAAGCACGCACTTGTTGTAAAACAATTCTCTTATTACATAAAAAAATTTCACGGTGATTTACGACGCAGTATTTTGGCTATCCCAATTATTTACAATTAATATATTATTTGAAAAAAAAAAAAAAAAAAAAAACAACAACAACAACAACGAATGTTTCCTAATAGATAATGATTTTATTTATTTGTTTTCTTCTTTTTTTTTTAATTTCTGTCTTTAAGCACATAAAATACATTTAATCCATAGAATACAGAACACTTAGTTGGCGTCAATTAATTTCTTTCTGAAGTCGAAATAATCTTATTCTCTTTAAGAAAATAAAACTGCATCACTTTGTTAATTATGTTTCAGTAATCAAAAGTAGAATTAAATGAAACAAAAAAAAAAATGAAATGTCACTAAAATTCTTCAAAACTACCCATAGTCAAGAATTTAATTTTACATTTGACAGAATAAGCTGTTACATTGTTTCCCTTTGTGGGGTGTCAGTAGTGGACAGACGGATGATCAGTGGACAGTCACAGATCAGAAACATACTAATGATATATAAAAACTGAAAAGCTTAGTAATTAGCTATAATGCAAATCCAGAATCTTCAATGCATATTTATTAAATGTAATTTTTTTTTTCAGCTTTTTTTTTTTCCTACTTCAAATCAAATCCTACAACAGTGATACAACTTAATTATAGAACACGAAATTTGTCCGATCTGGTAATTTTCAATAAAAATATTTTATTAACAGAATTAAATTCTACTGATTTTTTTAGGCAGGCTGCAGAATATTTTTTTTTCTTTTTTTGTTAACTTGATTGACGATTCGACAAATATTATTAAACTTAAAAACTAAAATAAATACAAAAATGATTATGGATTTCATTTTAACAGTTTAATGATTTCGCATAGTTCAATATAAATACATTCTAAGGATTCGAACGAATTCACTAGTTCATAATTTTAAAGGTAGACTGAAAATCAATATTCATTTTTTTTTTCCTTTATATTTTCGTAGGAACTTAAATATAATAATAATAAACAAAAAGAATGAAACAAAAGACAAACTAATACTGAAGTACCGATTCCTTTCATGGCGATTTTCGCCCTTTAAACCCTCGAGTTCTAGAGATGGCTGTGGCTCTTTCCAAAGAGTTTAATAAGAACGCAACAAGTCAGGATGTACGTAACTGTCTCGGCGCAGTAATCCTAATATCCTGCTTTGAACGCCAACCTACACACTCTTAGCTCAGCTTTTTATTTTTCTCCTCCACAACTAATGAACAAAACAGATCTAGAATTAAAGTACAATGAGTAGTTAAAAAAAAGAACTAAAAATAAGCTCCGTATCTATTTATATATTGCAACTCCTTTAAAAGATTAAACTTAAGCTTGGCTTTAGTGTTTTCTCGATAAAGTAATAAAATCTACCAAGAAAAAAAAAAAAAAAGATTTCCTAGCACCAAACAATTAAAATAGAACTGCTACTGTAGAAGATCGAGTTGATTTATGTACTTATTTATTTTGGAGAAAGGGTAAGAGATATGGGATTAAACAGATTAAAAAAAAAAAGTTATTACTGTTATCCTAGGCAAAATTATTTGGAAAAAATCTCACGGTAAAATGAGTCAAACAATATTAACGAAATAATAAATTTTAATCTTCCTTCATTTCTTTTTTTTTTTTTTTACTTTAAATTATATCTCAAATACAGTCACTTTTAAATGATAAGAATCAAAACACTGTGTTCGCTGAGCTTGCAAATTAAAAGGCAATTAAAAGTTTTAATGGTGCGAATTGATTTTGCGAAACCCTTTCATAACGAGCGCCTTACGTTCCCCACTCCCCTGAACAGCAATTGGAAAAAGAAGAGTTCTGTACCTGAGGACAATCACGATTTAAATATTATTTTCTGAGCAACGAAGCGAAATCACCTGGTCGGGCCATTTTAAATTATGTATAATACGGTTCGGATAGCGTGAGGGGAATTAAGCGCGAAGGACAAATATAGATTATTCACTTTTAAAAATCTAGGTAAGCACTTGGCTTGCCACAAGACAGTGCATTGAATAGAAATTCCCAATTCCATAGTGTGATTCTGACCTTTCTCAAACCTGGATAATCTGGTTTATGTGGACAAAACACTTGTTAACAACTTTAACCCACTTAAAAACATCACTTTCTCAGTGCTATCGAAGAAGGAGAAAACTTATACACAGAAATATTTAAGATATATTAAAAATTAATAATAATCCGTCAAATAATAGGAAAGATAGGTTTTAATTGTTGCATCTACTTCATTTTTTTAAATAAAGTTGGAATATAAAGTATCAATATTGAGCTTCATATATATATATATATAAAAATTGATTTTTTATTCTTTCTGATCTTATCTCCTCCGAAACCATAAGATACAGAAATACAAATAAGGTGGCAAATGTTAGGTATAGTATTGAGAATGCTCACATTTCCTTTTTATCTACGTGGGTCAACCGGAAGTCACGTGACTTACGATCAAACATGACGTCTCCGAGACGCGCTCGCGGGTTGTGAGAAAAATATTTCAGAATGCAAGATCACGTGATCACCAGGTTTGCTAGTTTAGCTTCTACAAGACTTAAGATCTTAGGCAACATAAAATTCTTAAAACATTACATTTAATACGCGCAAATAAGTAATAACTAAATTCCGAATCTCTGTACTCGTTCATAACATTAAAAATCAGCACAAATATTGTGTGTGTGTGTTAAATTTACATCACGTGACAAGATTATTAATGGTGCAATCATGATTCCTTCGACCCGACAGAGGCTTTAAAATAATACGTGTTTATTGTGATCGCGAGTAATTGAGCAAAAAAAGCGGCAATTTTTGTGATTCCTGCAGTGTACGTCATTTGGCGCCAGCAGGTAGGTGGTTCGTCTGCTCTTGTGTATTTACATTGAATTATTACTTAACATGGACATAATACAAACAAGAAAAAAATAGTTTTTCAGATGTACTGTAATATTTTCGAAATGTATAACATTCATAACTGCATTAAAACTAATATTATTCGATAATGCTTTACATCGTTTCATTACACGCAATTGCTTGACAGGCGATCCTAGTAATTAATTAAAAGCTTCTTATACTCAACTCTAAAGGAGTTCATCCTTAGTACATGAAGTAGTAAGTACAAATTAATCTAGACAAGTGTAAATATTTACAACATTAGCGGGCAGAAATTTCTCATATATATATTTTCTCCCCTTACGAGGAGAATGATGGGGGGATGAGGGAGCGTGCGCGTTTAGAAGAGGGGATTTGCTCCATTCATAACGGAGGGTAAACGATTCAAGCAGAAACAGCTCTTTGTTCATTCATGTTCCTGACACGAGCTAACCTTTTGCATTCACTTCATTCCTTTTAAATGCTACTCCTTGTTTTGTGGCTGATAACGGAAGCTTTGCTTTCTCCATCGCTGACCTACAAGCAGCGAATATAATAAGAGAATGGAGCCGAGCCGTAGTGAAATTATTATTTTCATTTATGGTGTCGGATTTCGCTCAACTGCTTTGAAATCCTGAACGCCCAAAGTTCGGAAGAGAACGACCGATTTATTTTATTAGGCCTAAGACAAAAAGGAAAGCCGCAACAAAATTTTCCAGTTCAATACTTCCAATTCTAATTTCGCCAAAAGATACAAGAAATCGGAAACAAAGTCACATTAACAGTCATACAACATCTACCTATATAAATACATCACATCATTTCAAGTTCCATCCATGCGCTCTCGTTTCTCTACTAGTATACACCGGAAGTCCAAAGATTTAATGGCTTCCTGAAAAATGGCTCGTGTATGGCAGCTACTGAAAACTGAAGTAAAAATCAATAGCCTCAAGAAAGACGTAGCGTAGCTCTGTTACTAAATTTACTTAATAAAATTCTTAAGATCTTAACGGTGCTTAATTAAAAATATTAAAGCGTGAAAGTATATTTATCGTTATTGAGTTAAAACGTTAACTCACGAGCACAGTATATTTTTAAAGATAGTTTTTTCCAGTCTTACATTATTGTTACTATTATTATTATAAGGCAATTTAGAAATAAAAAATAAAAAATAAAAAAAACCTAGCGAAGGCTTAGCGAGGCTTTAATTTCAGAGAGATTAAAGGATAAAAAAAGAATTAAATCAAACTGTTATATAAATGATAACCAGGCATTATCAACATCTGAAACATCGTGTTCAAACCGCCACACTTTTTTTTTTCCTTTTTTTTAAATTATCATTTCTGAATCATAAACAAGCTTTATCGGCATTTTCTAGTGAAACATAAATTTCAAACCTTTGTGAAAATTGACCGTCCTATATTGAAATCCGATTTATCAAAGGAAAACAATATTTTCAACAGATTTTTGTTAATTTTCTTGATGAAAATACGGTGTAATAACTTTCGAGTAATTTCCAAAAAACATTCCTCACAGCAGAGACTCCTTCAGAGCTATTCAAACGCAATCATAATTCTTGTCAATATACAACAGTAGGTTTTTGTTTTTTTATTACGGAAATTTCTTATATACGATATTTTTTGTTTCTTTTTTTATTCACAGTATACATGAACTGAATATGAATTTGAGAAATGTCAGCATATAGTATTCCACATTCACATTATCAATTCTACTATAACCGCTAATGAAAATTATTTTAGTGAGAATTAAATTTGAATTACAAACTCAATGATGACAAAATTAGTTCAATTTCCTTAAAATAATAACAATAATGTTGTTTGTTTTTTGTTTTTGTTTTTAATATGAATCAATTCTATTTATTTCAATGAACGATCATTTATGACTATTGCATTTTCCCTGTGTTTCAGCTTCCTCTTCCCTCTTGAAATGATGGAGTTACTCACCTCGGCGCCGATGACACCGATCACACGTACTGCAACCGCTGCGCCGCTTCTGAGGCAATCGCAGGATATTATCGAATAAGATTATCCAATTCTGATCGTCGTTCCACATACCCGAGGTAGCCTCTTCTTCCTTGGGCGAGCAGCTTTCGGCCGGCATTGGAGCAGACATTCAGCGGAGCTTGCAGACCATGGAGCGCAATGATAGTCATTAAATCCCCGGCCCTGTGCAAAGAGCCACACATGTGCGCGAGAAGGACAGCGGTCCTGCTGCAAAAATCCTAAGGACCAGATGGCCTCAGCTCATTGTTCGACAGCTTCCCCCCTAAAGAGTACTGGTAAATTATGCACAATCGGATCCGGCACTGGAGCGGGCGTCCACGATGGATCGCGCACCAAACTGAACAAGAAAACTGATCTGCATGGCCGCTGTGTGTTTTGTATCCGGCGAGGCTTTGCAGCAGCAACAGCAGCAGCCTCCGAGGCGTGTTCTCTCGTGTACTGTCAGGCAGTAATTGCGGACCTCGATTCAGTGGAGAGAGAGAAGAGGGAAAGCTGACAATCGAAGCACGTGATGAATCACGAATTAGAAAAAGGGAATCCCTGGTTAGTACTAACAGAAAGTCAACAAACACCTTATACTGTTGTTGCTAATATATTTTAGATCTAATTTTGATATTTTTCATTGGTGTTGTTAATTTACAAATTTAACTTTACAAAAAAAAAATCCAATTAATGAATCAAAAACTTAGTGTGTAAATTATCTGACCTTATATATAGATAGATAAATAAATATACACACACGCATCTTTTTTTTTTTTTTTAATTCATTATGTGTATATTCAATAGTAATTGCCTGAACATTTATTTCAATTTATTGAACTTTTGTTCATTTATTTTACGAGTCTCTCAGCAAAAGATGGCTGGCAAAGCTATTTCAGATGGCGTCGATACGGTAATGTATTTATAATAATAAGAAATCGACTATAGTTAAAATAGTTAGCCATATAATAGTAATAATAATATTAGCAACGTTACTCGCTAACTCTTAAAAGTAAGTAGTTTGTTAGATTTGTTCACGAGTACTTTTGAAATGAATGAAAAATATTAATAATAATAATGATGATTTATCATATCTAAAACAAAACTCATCACAAATCATGTTTATCAGGAATTTCCCAATATTCCAAACTATGAGATAAAACCGAAATTGGAAGGGGATATATCTCAAGCAAATCATCAGCTGATCCACCTTTCAGGACTGATAAAAAAAGGCCGATTTTTTTTTTTTTTTTTCCAGGATGTATCAAAGCAGTGTGGCCAGATTGCGAGCAAACAGCCCATGAGTCATCATCCAACGAATCAACAAGAAAACGACCACTCTAAGGATATACCATTGTTCGTAGCTAATCAAACTGCAATACAAATAATCATTAAATTTCTCTCGATGTTCACGCCTGTCCTCAATAAATGTTTAAGACGAAACATTCTCCGTAATTAATATAAAACAAAGAAAAAAAAAATTTTGTTTCTTTGTGGTGCAGCTCAATGCTTATCTTTTTTTTTTATGATTTTTCAAGATTATTTTATATCTTGATATTTTTTTTCGTATCAAATATTACATAATGCATGAGTACTCAATATATTCAACATAACCGAAAAAATAATGGTGATATTTCAATAAATTTTACTGAATATTTTTTAATTTACCTCCATCATCGTATTGAATTTTAATATACATATAATCTATAGCTAAACTCAAACCTGTAGAGAAGAATTAATCAAAATTAAACAATAATGTCGCCTAATACGTGGGTTGAAGTTTATCCCCGTTCCATCTTACGCAGATTACATTTCCATGATCTTTCGATGTGCGTTTTCATTGCATTTCCAAATTGATGTAACTTTCACCATTACAAATGGAAAGAAAATCGAAACGATGAAAGTTAACAGAATCTAATATGGCGGATTCGAATGAAAATGTTGTTCCTTCATCAAAATATTCATGCCTTTGAATTACGTAAAGAACAACTCTTAATTACAGCTCATGCTATGTCGATTTCTACACATGAAAAAAAAAAAAAAAAATACTGAAAACGGTAGGCAAACAGCCAAACCTGGTAAAACGACAAAAATCGAACATACGTTGTCATAGCAACAAGCGAGGCACCGCCTATGAAAGCCTCATCCATAGGGAGGGAAATGGGCATTGGAACAAGCCACGTTGCGGTTATGGGTCTTGATACATCTTCAAAGTAACCGTAAAATTTAACAGAATATTTTAATACTGATGTAGAATTTGTAAAAAAAAAAAAAAAAAGGAGTAAGTGAATCTTTGTGTATAACAACTAGTGCATTTCACACACACAGTTGAAGAATTAGGCTTTTGAACTAGGGGTCAAGAAAATAACAATTTGCAATTTCTGTATATAAGCAAAATAAAAGCACCACCAATAAATATATTTTAAACAGGTACGTGATTCAGAGTAAAAAAAAAAATACATAAAATCAGCGTGTACAAATAATTCATTTCAAAATAAGGATTAATCTTTCAGTGTTTTTTTTTAGTTCTGTAACATTAATAACAAACTATCTATCAAAATATGTCAAACAAACAACCACTAACAAGTGCTAATAGTAATTAACTATGTAATTATTTGTCTATTTCAGAAGCCCAGTCAACTACAAAAGATTATCATCATAAAACTATGTTCTAATGACGAAATACAGTTAACATACAAATTACAAAAATTAGATAATTCAAGTCCTCATGTATATGACTAAGAGATAACTAAGGATCGTAATTTCTATGATGAAGTCCAAAAAATTATGGGATTTCACTCAATCACTGTTTGAATATTTTAATTTTAATTTAAAAAAACAAAAAAAAAAAAAAACAAACAAACAAACCTAACATTTCTTTATCACATTTATATATATATCAATGAAATGAACTCTATATTATTTTTTTTAAAATAATAAGCTTACTGTGAAGAATAATAGTAGGCTATGACAGCGCAATCAATAATATATATCCAAGTTGTAAAAGTTGGCTGCGACTTATATTTCACAGCCAAGACTTTAAAATTTTTTGTATCGATTCTGAACAGTACATAAGATAGCAAATTAGAAAACTGTAAATGGATATAACGCTAAGCGAAACCCCTTGAACGCCTCCCAATCGGTCTTGAAATCCTAATTCATGAAGCATTCCGTCATCTTCTCATATTCCCTTCAATGAAAACCTGCCACATACCGAGGACTGAGAGGAAATCGTCTTCGCAAATCCTTTTCAAGCTCGGCCTTTTTTTTTAATTTATAAATTTATTCATCGCTTTCTCTACCACCGCCCATCCAAGAATTCGGTTTCAAATTTCGGACTGAAAACGTTTATCCTATTACCGTAGCAGCAAAATACCAGATTTACTGAAGAGGAATCGCGACACTGGTCAAGATGAAACGCCTCGAAATGTTCGGATTGAGGCGGTTGCCAATTACTTAAAGATAACAATTTTGTATTTAAGTTTTTTTTTTTATTTTTATCGCTTTTGTTTTGGGCCATTGCCAAAAAAAACAAACACAACTCAAAAAAACAATGCCAACAGGATTAGAGATTATCTCTCTTGTCTCTAACGGATTATTAGGATCATTAAGTGATCGATGTTCTTCTTATTCTCTTGTACACAGATATAGAAGCACAAGCATCTCTAAACATTCAAGAGAACGAATTTCATCAAATAAAGATACGATATATATATACGACCTTAGCAACCAAAGTTGTGTTTTATTGAGCAGGTAGATCAACAACACAAAGGGCACATTTATTTGGAGTATAAATTTAACAAATAAGCATGGATTAACAGGAAAAAAAAAATTCTAATGAACAACATGAGTGAGAAGATTGGTGACCACTTCCCGTCCCAATCTCCTATTCCCGAGAATGATTGACTGGATCTCGAATATCGAATACTATCATTTTCATACATCGTACTGCAAAAAGTCATTCCTCTACAGTTAACATTGTAATTCAAAGCTAAACCTACTTAAACTTGGTTCGCAAACATTTAATAACTGAAAAAAAAATATTACTACTATTATAATAAAAGTTGAATATTTACAGTACAGTACAGTAAAGCAAAGTTCAAAAGAAAGTTAAAAGCGGATAAATAATAATAAACTTTCGACGGAAAAAAAAAAAAACAACTTATAATTTAAGGACGCAGTTTTAATAATAAATTCAATCAGGATATTCGTAATCAGAATAGATAAAAAAAATCTAACAACATTTTGTAAACTTACAGTAAGAAAGAAAGAAAGAAAAATAGTTAAATAAAAAAAAAAAACTTCATAATTGCCCCAGAAAGCAAAATTAATAGCTGGAACTAAATTACCTAACGACTGAAAGTAACACATTCTGATAACTGTAAAGGAATGTTAAAAAGAATTAACGGTCATTTACACTATCTTTTTTTTTTTCCTTAACTTGATGAAACGAAAGACAAATTTCCTTGCAAAAATGCCTCGTAATTATATGTATTTGTGTGCAGCATCCGAAACCGAAACACGGCTGACAGATTCCTCTAAGAAAGCAGTCCACACGATGAATATAACATCAGAAAAATTCACAAAGGAAATAAAAATCAAACTACCAGTACAACCTAGGTGCATTGAAACCAATAAAATTTTGTCTAAATACTAAAATATTAATTTTTTTTCCTGAAACCACTGAAGAAATATTACGAGTTAACACCCTCTTTTAAGGTGTCATGCAATGGTTTTCTGAAATAGCGTTGGCAAGGCATAATAACTGAAATTACTACTACAGGAAGAATTTTTTGGTGTTACATATACATTATATAAAACGTAATCGACAATATTCTGGAAAGAGGAAGTTCCCACTCGTGTTTATTCTAGAATTTTACCAAATATTTAAAGACTGGGAAAGGGAAAAACGAAAAAAGTTAAATACTTGAACATAGATAATAATATGGCATCTCTAACTTAAAAGAGGGTAGGGAAATAGACCACATTAAAAGTGAGGTATATAACTCATGTGTTAGGTACATGTTCGTCTACAAACATTTAGCGCACTGAAATAAGGACTTTACATTACTTAACAGCCAGGTATCGATACGGAGCTTACTTGATGCAGTCGTAGACAACGACGTCCATGAAGTGTGTGTGTGTGTGTGTGTGTGTGTGTGTGTATGTG
>JAFIDM010009631.1:359561625-359578979 GCA_023159025.1 Thereuonema tuberculata
ATATTCAATTCTTTTTTATAATAAAAAATAATAAATGTTAAAGAGGACTAAAAAATTAAAGTTATTCAGTCAATCCTGCTTAACTCTTCAACATATATAATTACAGATTTAATTTGCAATTAAATAGACAGCATTAACAAGCCCGAAAACAAAAAGTTTGAAATATAATAATGAGCATATTTTTGTGAAAGGTGCAACCAGCGATAAAAGAACATATTTGCTGCTGCTGCTGCTGTGAGATTTTGCTCATAAAATTTTTCCTATTATAATGATCATGCTTTTTACACATGCTGATAGTTAAACTGTACATATTTTAAAAGTGAAGTAAGCATTAGGAAAACTGATACACTTTTTTGACTTTCCCCAAATTGCCTATTTTATTTTAGTTTATTTTTTTTGAAAATAAATAAATAAATAAATAAATAAATAAATAAATAAATAAATAAATAAATAAATAAATAAATAAATAAATAAATAAATAAATAAATAAATAAATAAATAAATAAATAAAATAGTGTAATTTGACAACAAAGCTTCCTATATTGCAAAAAAGGTCAGAACTTGTTGATCAGGTTTAATATTTCAGAAATTTAAACTGTTGTTTCTGAATATTATGACTTAAAAAAAATTGTATAAGAAGTTTTGCATACTTAAATATGGCAAGTTTTGCATCACTAAACAAACATTTTGAGATAAGGTCAGTTGTATCAGTGTTAAGAAATTTATCCTACAGATAATCACCGTTAACAATTGAAACTTGCTTCAATTAGTAAGTTATTACATTTCTAATTAAACAAGAAATCTGAAACTTACATAGCAACTTAAAAGTTTTAGGAACTGCAAACAAGGATATATAATTCAAAAAATTACAGTAATACTTCAGTAAGAAAAGAAGAATATTGGCATTTTGAATACTAATAAATAAAACTTGATTTAAAAGAATAAACTGTTTTGTATTTTAATGTAAAAATATTAGGATAAAGCAAAACAAGAATAATTATCACAAATTCAGAGGAAATTGTATGGACCAAATTAGAAAGCATTGGAAACATGAACGAACTTCTGACAAAAATTTAATTTTTTCTTGGGGAATAACAAACCAGGTTTATCCACAACTCAAAAGATTAATGAGGAAAGCATTAGATCCTCAATTCAAATAATAAGTGAATTCTTATAAAATAAATCAAAGGAAACAAAATACAAATAAATTTTGACTTTGTATTTTGAATGGCTCAAAAGCAACTTCACTCAAGTCAAATAAAAGAAATAAAATAAAAATCAAAATAAATATTTGAAAAATAATGGCAAAGCAAAGCCTTAAATGAATGGCTTAATTTTTTAAATATACTCTGAAACAAGGATTCCAAATTAAGATGATAACGAAGAATACAAGAAATATTCTATAAAGAAATGATTATGGTTTCAGGAAATCTCATGTATGAAAATTCATTTTTATCATAGTGTTTTTTTTTTTTTTTTCTGAACAATTTGTAAGACTTAATAGTAGTTATTCTCTATGTGACCAGTCACATTTTTCAATCAATGCTGGCAGCAGATCTTAGGTTTTTGGCTGAACAACTTCTTGCTCCGGGTATCTCTTATTCTCATCATTATACGGAAGTCAAATGAAGGTAGAAACAAACATTCCATGACATTTACTAATGAAACATGTTTTTGTTTCTTTATGTGAACAATGAATGAATAAAGATCAGAAATGCCAAAAAGAAAAAAAAGGAGAGAAGATCTGACTGTTGCATACACACACACATTGCAAATTTAATGAGATCGTCATGAAAACTATTTGCATGATGTGGCAGAGGTCTGTGCGGTTCAAATTGTCACTACGACGTTGGCCTCTCACCTCTGAGACCAAGGTTAGGTTCTCATGTGGGGTTAGTGATGGTGGACGATCCGAGATAGACAGGTTTTCTCCCATTTCCTTTGTACTTCTCCCACCATATGTTCTCAGTCTTTCTCTCCATCTGTCCCCATTTCCGTGGGATAGCACAATAGATCTATCCAGGTCACGGAAGGATTCCCTGCCACCCAAATTCATCACAGTCAGATGTGGAAGATAGTTTGATAGTTCACAAATACTATACGTTAAACACCAATTACTGGTCCTCCAACCTGTTTTAGGCGATTATTGAAATTTCAGTATCCCACAAAACAATGTCCTTCTCTAAACTACCAATATTTTATCAAATAGGCTTCAAAAGAATGAATAACCTGCCTTGATTCACAAGATCTGACCTCATACAACCAATTTACTATCTACATTTAAGATCTCAATTAAGAGGGATAACATGTAAAAACAAGTCCACTATCTCTCTTACTGAATGTACAAGGTGATAGAATGTACAGGTGAGTGCTTACATTTAAGCATGCTTTGGGGATACAATCATTAATTTTCAAAAATATAAGCAATTTACAATGATATTTTAAATACAAGGGGCACGGGAAAGCCATAAGTCACCCAAATAACTTTTGAGCGAAGATAGCTAGAGTTAAGGCCACTTTACATGTACCATTTCAGAGGCCATAATGCAGGCCATAACACAGGAATGTCAGGGTAGATTGCCAGTGCATTGGAAGCATTTAGTGTACCGTCTTACACGTACCATATCGCCTTCCATCACACGGAAAATTTACACTTCTTAATTGTCATCATGCCTACATTTTATTTACGAAAAAAATAGCATTGATTTAAATAAAAATCATTTATTTAATGCATCGAATAGGTGAAAGAATGTTTTTAATTAATTAAAATAGGAAATATTAATGTTTTTTTCATCGTTTTGTATTTCTTTGTTTCAGTTTCGATAAATAATTCAATCTCATTAAATCTCGATCAATGACGATATGTTTTCGAGATTCCGATCGATTCAAATTTTCAAGCCAAATTTCTGAAATGATTTTGATTAATAATGTAACATTTTATGAAAGCATCCACGAAAACATAAGGAAAGATGACAACCGATCGTGAAAATCATTTTTGTAATAGGTAATTTCGAATAAATAAGATACAAATTGACTGGACTTCAAGTTCTACAATTCGTCACCAGGAGAGTAGCGAGCAATCTCTTTGAATTTAGAAACCGTTCCAAGTGGGGCAATGTGGTCGCCATCTGGCATGGTGTGCTGATGGCGACCTAAATGGTGAGCTTATGGCCTGTGAAATGGTACATGTAAAACGGCCTTTAGCGAAATTAGGTATTGGCGTAGGAAAGTGACAAGTGCTAGCAGATGAGATTGATGGCAGCGCCCCTAGCGGTAAAGTATGGAAATTAGTAACCTTATCTTGAAAACAATGATAAATCTGTTAAACACGTGCGAAAGGGCTCCACAGAAAAGTCAATTGTAGGTGTTATATAGAAGAGTAAAGGTAGCTATAACTAATTTTTTGATTAACTAAGTGACCACGAGTGCACACAGCGCTTTCCAAAGTAAATCAGAATGGTGAACACGAGAAATTCCAAAGAGAACGCCGACGGTACAGCAACGGCGACGACGGAAGCGACTCACACCCCACAAGTTGAGCCTTCACCCCTGTGGGATGATTTGCAGGAGACGGTGAGGCTACACGTTGGCGAAGCTCTGCATTCTCATGATATAGTAGCAGCAATAACAGCCGCCATCACTGATTCCGTTACAAAGATCGTGACGGATAAATTGATGGAGGCACTAAGTGAAAAGGACAGAGAGCTTACAGAACTTCGCAAGGAACTAAATGAAGTTAAAAAAGAATTTTCTGAATACAAAAGCAAATCAGAATTAGCGGATGATTCCCTTGAACAATATCAAAGGAGAACCAACCTCAGAATTTTTGGAATAGCGGAAATGAGGGACGAGGACACCGACAATATAATAATTAATATGTGTAAGAAAGAGCTGGGTGTCGAAATATCCAAAAATGACATTGATCGCTCGCACAGAGTAGGTCCCAGAAAAGGTAATAAGCCTCGCGCCATTATCGTCAAATTTGTTTCTTACAAAACAAGAGAAGTTGTTTTTTCTAAGAAAAAACTTCTCAAAGGTAAGAGGATTACCATAAGAGAGGATTTGACAAGGGCGAGGATCCAATTGCTCCAGGCGGCGATTGAAAGATTTGGACTCAGGAATGTGTGGACAGCTGACGGAAGAATCGTTGTGCACCATGGTAACAAAAAATTAAACCCTACTTCTACAGGAAGATTTACGAAAATTAATATAGGCCCTAATTTGTATTTTTAACATTTTCATTATTATTAATTTGGCTATTATTATTACTAGTAGTATTACTTTTCTTATTATCATTATTAATTTTATTATTATTATTAGTAGTAGTAGTATTACTTTTATTATTATTATTATTACTTTTAATGAATTCTTATATTCATTATTTTCCCTGTACTGTTTTGTTTTCAAATTAGCCTAGCTCATTCATTCTATACAATTTACCTTCCTTATATCTCATCTCCCATTCCTCTCTCCCACCTTCTAATTCGTACTGTACGGTATATACTAAGAAACAATTTCATTTTCGAGATCTATATTTAAAAACAATTTATTCAAGTGGTTCCTTAGGCCTCATAATACACTGTAAACTCTTTCTTTCCACTTGCTCCACTTCGTTTCTTGACCTCTCAACTCCATCTATTTGAATCCCTTGGCCGCTCTAAGTCAGACGACATTGCGAACTTTCAAAGAATAGTGAATAAAAACCCATAAATTTTAAACCATATCTTCCGCCTTCTCCTTATGGCAAGCATTGAAGACCCATTCTTAACTATCTCACCAGACTCTCTGATCATTCTTTCGCAAAATATTCGTAGTATTACAGCTAATTGGGACATGCTACTAGGTACTTTAGAAACTTTGCACAAATTTCCTGATTTCCTACTCCTGACGGAAACTTGGACCACAAACTCACAGACCTTGCCGAATATTGAGGGATCACAGAAAAGGAGGCGGCGTTGCTCTGTATTATAATAACAAGTTCAATATTACAAAAATTAACGAATTCTCTTTTATCAATGTAGATTTAGAATGTGTTTGTTGTTCGGTAAATGAGGATCTAATATTCGTCGGAATGTACAGAGCACCTTCTGGAAACCTTCAATTCTTCCACGACTACTTAGTTTCAGTTGCTAATTTTATTAACCACAACAATAAAAGAGGGGTATTCATAGGCGACTTTAATACTAACTTTCTTAATATAAATGACAAAACAATCATAGATATTATAACTTCACTGAATTGCTACTCTTTCTTCCCTCTCATAGATTTGCCAACTCGTCACTCTGTCTCTCATTCATCTCACACTCTTTTGGATCAAATCTTTACGAACTTTCCTGTACAATCTAAAGGTATCCTGAACGTTTTAATAACGGACCACGATCCAATATTCCTTACAGCTACAACTTCTAATTTATTTAAAAACCTTACTTTTAAAAAGCCTGTAACAACTAAAAATAAGAAAATCACAACAAAAAATGTAAATAACTTTAAAAAATATCTTCAGAAAATTAACTGGATAAGAGAGTTGAAAGATGCAACATCTACGGATGAAGCAGTCACTATCTTCAACAAATTCTTCTTCACTGGATTCAATAAATATTTCCCGTCTCTCGGCACCCCTAAAACTAATACATCTAACATAAATAAAAATCCATGGCTTTCCTTGGATCTACTTAAAGAGATTCGCCAAAAAAATAAGTTTTATAAAACCTGCAAAAAGAACCCTACCCCTGAAAAACTTCAGTGTCTCAAAACTCTTCAAAATAACTTAAAATCAAAAATTAGATCGGCCAAAATCAGTTACTATGAAAATGCATTTAAGGATAGCCTATCTATTAAAGAGAAATGGAAGAATATTAATAAACTATTAACAACCTCAATTAAAGAAAAGCTTCCATCTCATCTTATCGCCGAGAATAATTCCACTGATACCACTCAAAATTTAAATCATTTTCTGAATAAGCTACTTCCACACTCATCCTCTTCTTCTCTTGATGTACGTAACATTTCTATACCTCACAACCAGTGGCGGACTTACCTATGGCGCCGCCCCTAGGCACGATTCAGCCGGCCGCCCCTTTGTATTTCACGAATAAAGGAAACGTCTCAACGTAATTTTCTGTGATTGACACGCTTTTATTCATGCTTTTTCCAAAAAAGGCAAAGTGAAACAAATTATTTTGAATTTTTATTAATATGTTTTGAGGTGAAAAAAATATATTTTGCCATTTAGGCGAGGGTGAATATGAATAGATATATTTATTGCTGGATATATTTAATGTAATAAAAAAAGTAATAATATCATGTCTTATATAATAATGTATTACATTATGTATAATATTTTATCGTAATATATTATGAAATATTCATACCTTTACTTTCTCATTCCTTGGTGAAGAAGATTCAGAATAAGACAATTCAAAAGATTTGTAAGTTTTATTTATTGCACTTAAGAAGTAATACTTTTTTAACACAAACAGGAGAAATTCACTTAAACTCATATTTGTCCTTTTTGATATAATAGTTTATAATGATAAAAATAGTGTAAAAAATCATTATCATTAATTTTCTTTGTATGTGGAATATGTAGTGTTGTTTAATAGTTTTACTACGAAAACAAAACTTTTAAGGTATTATGAAAATATATTCTTACATTAAACATTTACGCCTTGCATTCATAACAGAAAATTCTTCTATTAATTGTTCAAATCCAAACTCTTCGTCATTAAGGATCTCGGCTTCAATGTTAAGATTTGCAAGAGAATTCAATTTTTGTTCTTTTAGGGTAGAATGTAGATATGACTTAATCCTCTTTAATGAAGAAAATGATCTTTCTGCGGAACAGTTGCTAACCGCAGTACACAAATACATTCTCAGAGCTATATCTACATTAGGAAATATATCCTGCAAGTTCTCTTCTCTGAGGAACTTGCTCATAGAAAGAGGTGTGCATTTGACATTATTGCACTTCATCAATTTTGAAAAATGCACGCACTCACTTCCAAATGATGACTCTAGATCAGTATCGTAAAGGTTTTGCAGTTTTGCTGCATGTTCTAAAATTACTGACGATTGGGTGTTTGAAGAAGTAGAAGACTGAAAATCTATCAGATATTATAGAATATGCTTCTTTTCTTTTTAATAGTTCACTTTTAATCTGTCAATAATAACATAAAAGCTTTCCACTTTAAACTTTTCTCTCCCTGTAAGAAAGGACTTCATCTCCACTCTCTTCATCTGGACAACGTTTTCTCTTCTGCAAGCGTTTAAAAGAAGTGTCCTAATCACTCTCACACCATTCACATCGATCCATTGCCTTCTTTTTGTATAAGTCAAACACGAAGGGAGCCCATATATTCTACAAGAATCACATAGTCGGTTTGCTCTTTCAATGGACGTATCAACACTTTGGAGAATTTCGCTTACTTTTCCAAACCTTTCTAAAATACCTGTCCAAATCTCCAACATTAATGCAGTTTCCAATCTGTACATGCCATTCAAAATACCACAAGCTTCATTTCTTACGAGAGGTTTTTCACAGGGGTCATTTTGATAAAAGTGTAGGGCTTCGATTAAGCTTCCCAGTTTTCACAGAAAGCCTACCACCTTGTATCAGATAACCCCTTTACAGTTTTGCTTTTATGTACCTGGCACTGCATCAACTTCTCCCAACGTTTTGCAGAAGCTGTGAAGAAATTATAACATTTTGTACTAAATTGAAAAACGTGCTTGCCTCCTGGCAACAGCTTGCAGTACATGTGCCTACTAAGTTGAGTGAATGTGCAGCACACGGGACATAAAGCGCTTTGGGGTTAATTTATTTATATGAGCTTGTAAGCCGAAATAAATTCCAGAAATATTATTTGCGTTATCATAGGATTGCCCTCGACAGTCATTACGTTAATGGAATGTGATTCTAAAACATTTAACAGTGTCAGCCAAATTCTCCGATTTGTGTCCTTATTACAAAAGACAATTGGTCGGTGTGAGAGATATATGGGGTTGAGTCTACTATTACATAGAAGTATTTGGCACTCTTGATATCATTAACGATAATCTTCTTAACTTTACTAGCAAGTAAATTGACAACTTCATCACATATGATTGAAGAAAAGTAGGATGTTTGTCCTGGTCCAGGGTTACCGTATCGTTTAATGTGATTAGCCAGAAAGGGATCGAATTCAGCAATCAGCTCTAATGACATCATAAATTCTCCATTGTGCAAAGAACCAAATTTTTCATTATGGCCGCGAAGAGGGCGGCCTCAGCTTGTTAATTTTTTTACAACCGCAAAAACTATAAAAAAACATTTCTCCAGTATTTAGTTTCAGCTTCTACATACGAATCATAGGGACCTGTAATAGTTCCTAAGCTCCTTTTTCGTGTTAACAGATAAACTCACAGTTTTTATGGTCTTGAGAGTTTTCGTGTGCGGACAAAGTACTTGCAATGTTTTTCCAATCTGATATGCCTTCAGAAGAAAGTTTTGATTTGTTAGAAGCAGAAGCCACATATTTTGAACCAAAAAGCTTGCATGGAGTGCAGAAAACGGCACCACTACTTGGAGAATAAACTAAATAGTCCCTTGACCTTATCTCACCATTAGCTATATTGACGATAAAAAGTACTCTTTGTCAAAAATCTTCTTTTGCCTCCAATTTTCCTTTTGGACTTTGAAAAATCACAATTCTTATTTGTTTAATACCATGACATAATAGAATTTCAACCGTAGCATCATTTACTATCTATTCAATAAGATCATCACTTACAAGTCCAGTGCCATTTAAATTGTCCACTTGCACGACTGTTTCACTATTTTTGCTTTTAATTTCAGTATCAACGTTTGAACAACTGTCTGTTTCAGGGACTTCAACTGTGTAAACAGTTTGAACTTTACCACTTTCATTGTTAGTCGTACTAGTAGTCCTACTCACAGATTTCACCTTTTTGGCTTTCGTTTTCATGTTGGCTATTTCATCTACTTGCCCTTTTTTAGAAAAATATAACTGTCAACTCTTTTCACAGATTTTAAAAGGTTAGTCTCTCTCTCTCTCACGCTTTTCACTTAACTTTTTTCGTTTGTCACTCATTATTTTTTAATGTCGTAGGCAAATTATCACTGTACCTTTACTTACTGCGTAACCGCTTTTGATTAAAAATTTAATATCCCAATGTTACAAATACTAATATTTGAACCGTAGCGATATATAAAACTGATTTGCTATTTAAGAACTGTTATATTTATACTCTTTTCTTATTTATTAAAATTATGAAAAATCGTAATTATATATAAATTATATTAATTAATGTAAGTAACAAATATATACACTTTTTGGTAATAATATTTTATTTATCATTTAATTGTTGACAGTTAAAAAAAAATAGAAACTTGTTTAAAAACAATCCCGTAAAGTTCATCAGAACATTTACAATATTGGCATCCGCCCTTGTACTAAAAGATTAAAAATGGAATTAGATTGACAATAATAATTATAATAATAATAATAAATGCATGAATTACAACTGCAAGCTTTAATATAATGGAAATGAAAACAAAACTAAAGTAATATAATATTGTTTGTAATGATAATAGTCCCAGGCCGGGGGATAGTCATTGGACTGTTCCCGGGAGCTTCGGGATGTCAGCAACCTGGCGGGTCCACGGGTGGTGGATAGTGGAAATCGTCGTATCCGCGGGGTCCGAGGACACTGTGTGAGGCGAAGCAGTGCTCTGCACCCCGAACCAGACTCCCCCCCCCCAATTTAAGGTGTTAAGCGGACCGTGCCGATGGATGGATAGCACTGGGGTTATAGTGTCTTCAATGGTGCCTCTAGGAAACCAGGCCGAATCCTGGAGCAAATAAAAAAATGGCCTTCCCTGCGCATGGGGGCTCTCCGCAGGGTGACTGTTTGCTTCCCCCGACACAATGGAGGGCTCTGAAGAAGAGACCTCCAAAGACATTCCTATCTAGGGCACTAACGAGGAAGCTAGCTTCCACGAAACTTCAGAGGAGGGACGGTATACACCGAAACCTCCAGAGGAAATGTGGAATGGATCAGGAAACTCCTGAACACATTCTATGCTTCTGTCCAGCTTTAGCTAGGAACAGATGGGAGATCTTTGGTAGATTTCGTCTTACCACTGAAAACATCTCCACTTTTAATATTAAGGTCATTTTGTCTTTCTGTAAATCTACAGGACTCTTTATGACAACAGAAACTCAACCTTATGTTGAAGAATAATCATTGACGTCATCAATGTTTTATGAGGGGACACAATGGACCCAAATATGTGGTCTGAGTGACCAAGCGGCAAATAGCCGACCCTCTATATATCCTTATCCTTAATGATAATAGTAAATCAAAACACCAAAATAACATTGTTAGAATAATCAAAACTAATCAAAAATATTGCAGGTGATGATTTAAATTTTTAATAATGAAAGATCGGAACTATTTTTAACGAAATTACAAACACTAATTCGTGACTTTTTGCCAGAAGTAAAAGTAATCATTAATCAATGTCCTCAATATACATAAATAGACAAAAATATTCACTTCATCAGAATTCCACTGATGAATTTAATCATCTTCATCATGCCATTATCATTGTTATTTTCGGAATCGGATCCAATACAAAAATAAACATTCTCCACTGTTTCTTCAACTACAGCATCAGTTTTTATAATTTTTCATAATTTACCGGTAAAAAAAAAAAAACTTCTTCCGGCTGCCGCCCCTCAAAGGCTGCGCCCCTAGGCACGTGCCTAGTGTGCCTAATGGTAAGTCCGCCACTGCTCACAACCCAGTTCCTTCTTCCTTTTATCTATCACCAACTTTCCCTCTTAATATACAATTAAATCGTTAAGTAATAAAAATTCTTCTGGACCTGATGAGGTCTCCCCTAATCTTCTTAAAAACATCGTAGATGAAATCTCTCTCCCTCTAGCTCACATATTCAATATGTCAGCCATAGAAGGCATCTTCCCTTTCTCCTTCAAAGAGGCTAAAATTATCCCACTATGGAAATCAGGTGACATGAACGATTTAGCCAACTATCGTCCTATAGCTATAATTAACACGTCCTCAAAAGTCTTTGAAAAGTTTTTCTTAATAAGTTATCTACATTCATATCTCAGAAAAAAATACTTGCTGAACAACAACACGGTTTCACACATCGAAAAAATACTGAAACAGCTCTAATAGATTTAACAGAATTCATCACAAATCAAATGGCATCAAAGCAAATTGTTTTAGGTTTATTTCTTGATCTCAAGAAAGCATTTGATTTAATTGATATTGACATCTTGATGACTAAATTAGAGCATTTGGGTATTAGAGGCCCTCCATTGTCATGGCTAGCTTCTAATCTAACTAATCGCCAATATCAATTAACTCTAAATGGATACTCTTCCTCCTGGTTTTCTACATCCAAAGGATTACCGCAAGGTTCCATTTTGTCTCCCCTTCTCTTCAATCTATTTATTAACGATCTCCTCCTCACTTCTCCTGCTAACAAATGCATCTTCTATGCGGACGACGGGACTCTTCTCTTTGCTAATAAAAGTATAAAGGATCTCACGGAAAATGTTCAACAAACACTCCATCACCTTGAATCTTGGTTGTCTTTAAATGATCTGAAATTAAATACATCGAAAACAGTATATATGTTTTTCCATCAAAAAAACAAAATCCTTTGTAAAGCGAATTTTTCTGTCACTTATAAAAACACTGCCCTTCATGAAGTGCATTCCTTCAAATATTTGGGTATCTTTCTCACACAGGATCTTTCATGGAATCTACATACGCAACAAATTTCTTATAAAATTTCTAAAAACTTGGGCATTATTAAAAAACTAAACTTTCTACCGACACAAATACTTCTAAATCTATATTGGTCCTTAATCCACTCCAACATATGCTACGGTATTGCAATATGGGGCACCGCCTCTAAATTTTATCAAAACATGATTCTTAAGGCACAAAAACACTTCCTGAGATTTTTGGACGGAAAGCCAATGCAATACTCGACTAAATCTCTTTGGCACAAATATAAAGTTATCTCCTTCCATGACCTCTATAACCTACAGTTAGCTCTCTTCACCTATAAATTACTTAATAAAAATATCTCTTCTTCTATCACACTACCTACTAAGCCCCAGTCACATCTTTACAATACAAGAATCTCCTCAACTCTATTTACTCCAAGAATCGCAACAAATTATCAAAAAAGAGCCGTTAGCTACTCTGCTCCTTCTCTGTGGAATAAAATTCCCCCCAATATTCGTGAAAGTCCCAATTTAAAACAGTTCAAAAGAAAACTAAAACATCATTTGCCTACCCTAACATAACCTTTCAAAAATTTACAATTATCATTCTTACCTTCTCTTCTCTCCAATCCATAAGTTAATTCCTAATCTATCCGTTGTCAAGTCGCAAACGTCTACCTTCATCAGATATCTCCCAACCTTTCCTCTCCTCTTCCTCATTTCGCTATTTCTGTTTCTATTCTCTTTACTTTCCATCTATTTGGGCTAGGCTTAACCTCTTATCCGAAAATTTCTGTTCACGAATTATATGACATTTTTAATTATATACAGTAAAACCTCGATATAACGCTCCCGCTTATAACACTATCCCGTTCTTTACGCTCCTTTTATACGATCCCTGGAATTTTCTATATATCTCTGTATACTTTTACCCTCTTATAACGCTTCAAATCCCGCTTGTAGCGCTTTTTTATATCGGAAATTTTGTATCGAAAAGAAATGTAACACTGTAAAGATTCTTTTTTTTTTTCCCTGGTAGGAGGGAATCTTTGAACTCTGTGAAATGCGGGTCTGTGATACAGTTGTGCAAAATGTCGAAGCGGAAATCCCTTTCTATAAGTGAAAAATTGCAAATTCTCCGTAAGTACGACGAGAATTCTACAGAAGTCAGAAGGATTTCGCAGAATCTCTAGGAATTCCCTCGTCCAGTCTGCGAACAATAATGAAAAACAGGGATGCAATTACCGATGCAGCGAAGGATTGTCGCAAACGTAAAAAAGTAAAGTGTGCACTAAATCTGCTCAGAAAATATATTAGTATTGTTCCTAGTGGTGTATCAATTGACGTTAATAGTTATCTGAACCGCATTGAAAATGTCATAATTCATAACAGTAGCACACACACCAGGCAAACCACAATCAAAGATCTTTTTAATAGGAAATAAGCTCATATTTGCAGTATATCTAATGCAGAATCATGTATGTTTTTTGTAAAATGGTGTCCAAATCTTTCCCCATCTCATAGATCATTTCCCGTCTATAGCGCTATCCCGCTTATTACGCTGGTAGCTCATGGTCCCTTGACGAGCGTAATAACGGGGTTTTACTGTATTTCATTATCGTAGTTATTTTACGAAGATTGTATATATCACCAGATCTAAACTCCACAATTGTGTAATTCTTTTTCACATTTTTATTACAGATTAACTGTTCCTTTTATCCCCATTATATTTATTTGTTTCAATGTTTTTGTGTTATGCTCTAGTTTTGTTTTTTCCATTATATGTAACCAGTAATGCTTTTTGTATTTTATTTTATTTTATTTTTTCTTGCCTGTGATTGACTCCCTGCCTGCCTTCTCGACGGGACTACCCTTAAGGCACAGGGACGTCACACTCATATCTATTATGTATTATCAAACTTTTGTAAGGCAAATAAATTATTATTATTATTATTAAATAAGAAAACAAAACAAAACATTTTTATGGTGTGAGCAACAAAAGTCTAGTAACAAAGTTGTAGAGCATCACCGAATTAGAAGGGAAGATTCAAAAGGACATGTTGCTGGTAGTAGCAGCATTGGTCGACTAGCACAATGATTGGATGTGCCGTATTGCACGGTATGGAAAGTCTTACACAAAATTATTTAATTTTATCTATACAAGATCAACCGCATAGAGCAGCTGCTACATGATGATTACAATAAGTGATTCACATTTGCTCTGACATTTCTGGCAAGAATGGAAGTTGATGGTGCTCGGCCTTCGGAATTCTTTGGGGGGATGAGGTCCATTTTCATCTGAAGGGGACTGTAATCACCCAAATCATCTAGGAACTCCCATTCAGCAAAAATTAATGTTTGATCACTCCAAAAGAAGCGTTAATCTGTTCCATAACTGATGGAAATATCACGATAAGCTGAACACTTTCATCATTCCACAAATTCAGCAATGACAATGTCTGGAAGTTACCATTTTTATGCAAGATGGAGCATTCAAAATCACTTCAAGGAAGACTGATTAAGTCATCTTTTTCCAGTCGACTGCCCACCTTGCTTTCCTGATATTACTCCAAGCTAATTTTGGTGGATTACCTGAAAGCTAACATCCATCATGTGGTGGCTTGAACATAAAAAGAGACCTTAAAGGACAAACGTTCATTAAGTGATGAACATTCTTCCAGACATGCTACATTCTGCTGTTGAGAATGCTGTGTACAGGATGTTATTCACTGAGAGAATGGTACCACCTATTGCCTCAATGTGCTTGAGTTTGGCAATAGGTTTAACAACACTTCTGCTCCACTAACTTTCACACTTCCTGTACTAAACTACACAAATATCGAATGTTTTATTGCTGTGTTATCATAAAGGCAATACAAAAAGGCAAATCGTTCATTGCAGTTTAGTATTTGTTCTTTACTGATCTGTCAATCTTCAAGCTTTCATTACATTATATAGCACCATATTACTCCCATCAGTGACTTTTTAAACTAAAATTTCTTTTCACAGAATTCTGCATCCCATAAGCAGTCTCCCTATCAAATTTGGTGGAATTTCGATTGTTAGATTGAGCTGAGAAAGCTTTAAATAGGGGAAGTTTAATTATGGCCATCTGGTATGTATGTGTGGTGTGTGTGTTGTTATGTGTTGTATATATATATAAAGGACGACATTTTTGTTGTTTTATGTGTTTGTTTGTTCACTATACACTCTTAGAACCTTTGACTGCTCTGGACCAAACTTTGCAGAATTACGTTTTAGGACCATGCGGAAATAACAGGCTACAATTGAAACCTAGACAGATCTCCCCCTAATTTAATCCCCTCCACACTTTTGTATTTTCAAGTATGGCTTATTACCTCACTTGTCTTAAACTATAGCTGTTGCTGTGGAGCAGCAGTTAAACACTAGCCTTTGAAGGTATGGTTAGTGGGTTTAAATCTGCTTGGTGAAACTTTCTTGAAGATATGCAATTCTCAGAAACCGCTTCAATGAATTTTATTTTATTTTTTTAATTAGGGAAGGGGATGTAGGAAAAAAAAAATACTGAAGGGTACTTTACTGGGTTTTCAGGTTACAAAATCAGAATATAACATTACTTTGTAACCATCACGTGATGTTTTTACCTACTGAGAAAGATTTGAATTGATAGATGTGTGGCAAAGGACAGAACGGGTGGGAAGTCTTATATTCTCCAATCTCGAAATTAATTTCATATCTTGGGTTTATTGAGTTATAAAATAGGAATATAACATTAATTTTAACTACCATAGGACATTTTTACCAACTGAAAACCTTCAAAGTGATTTCACAATTAAATTTTTTCGTCATCCACATCACAATAACTATTTTTTGTAACCAGAGTGAAGCATGGATATTTTTGGACATATATACAGGGCGAGCAAAAATAATTTCAACGATTTCAAAAATGTCCTGTACCATCACTATTGTAGTTATGATGAGGTGAATGGTACAGATGGATAGAGCATATACTCAATTTTTTTTTTTTTTTTTTTTGTATATCTCAGAACTGTGAAATATGATCTAAATTAGTCATACTATACCTGCTATGCACAGTACTGGCAAACACAACAGCCAGTGGGTCATATGCTGTTTCACCGTGTAACAAGTGATTGCTGCTGCCAATTGCCATATGATGTTGTTGACAACATGGCATTCACAGGTGAGGAAAAGGCATACTGTGTTTTAGAATATCATGCAATCAGGTCGGTGATGGTGATTCAGAGTGGTTTCTGCACCAAATTCAGAATGATTCACCTGCCAAGAACTCCATTTGTAAATGGCATGATCAAATTAAGAGGGTGCATTTCTAATGGCAAGTAGAGTGACTGACCGA
Source organism: Thereuonema tuberculata (assembly GCA_023159025.1). Taxonomy (NCBI): domain Eukaryota; kingdom Metazoa; phylum Arthropoda; class Chilopoda; order Scutigeromorpha; family Scutigeridae; genus Thereuonema; species Thereuonema tuberculata. Next base: position 359,577,751 of record JAFIDM010009631.1, read on the forward strand.
CAGTCCCTCAGGAGAATGTGCACTGCATTTGGGACACATACCGCCATAGTCCTAAAAAAATCAATATGCAGAGGAAGTGCAGAACTGGGCATCCTGCAGACAACTGCATTGCTTGTGCTGTGGAAACACCTACACATGTGTCCATATCACCTGCAGAATTTGATAATGAATGACTAACGTCATCACGAGGTATTCTGTCAGGCGATGTGAAGTGGCAACCTTTGCGACCAATGTAATCTTTAGTGATAAGACCATCTTTCATGAGTGAATCGGCACAATCTGCGAATTTGAGGAATGGAGAACCCCCACACTTACATGCAGATTGTGTGGGATTCCCCGAAAGTGAATGTCTCTGTGCCATTTCGGTGAACACAGTATACGGCCCATTCTTCTTTACAGAGAACACTGTGACAGGCTCCAATTACCTTGACATGTTAATGGAATGGTTTTCCACAGCTGGAAAACAATACATATGACATTCTGCAGCAATACAGGGCACCACCCCATTTCCACTCAGCCATAAGCGACCATCTGAATGAACATTTGCCACAACGGTGGATCACCCTTGTAGGTGCAAATAATCAACAGCTGTTGACGTGGCCTTTCTGTTCTCCAGATCTCACTCCCTGTGACTATTTCTTATGGGTTATGTTAAAAACAAGGTGTTAGTACCGCCCTTACCACGGGATCTTAAAGTGAAAATGCATATTTCCACTGCAATTACAATAATAGACGGAGCAATGCTACGTCATATTTGGGAAGACTTTCAGTACCCGTTTTGGTCATTTGTCGTGTTAGCAACAGTGGCCATATCAACATTTATAAGCTATGCATACAAAAAAAAAACAACTTGAGCATGCGCTCTATCCAACTGTACCATTCGCTGCATCATAACTATAATAGCTATGTTATAAAAAAATTTTTTTAAATATATGACATGGTGGTCGAATAATCTGTTTTATCACCATAGAAACGGTGAACTGAAATTTGAATTGGCAGTTTCAGACAGTGATTTGTTCTTTACATTGGTATCAAATTTCATATCACTGTCCGGCTATAATAGTTTAGTAATATAAGTTAATTTTTATTCTTATATTCTTTACGTTCTAAATTTAAATTGCAAATGATTGATTGATATCTTTGCTTTTCTAAACTCGAAGGATGAGCTTCCAGTTTGGACATTATATATATATATATATATATATATATATATATATATATATATATAT
>JAFIDM010009631.1:359609138-359621023 GCA_023159025.1 Thereuonema tuberculata
ATTATTATTCTGCCTTTTCTATTTTCTCAAGAAACAATTTAATGTATTTACATAAATTAATGTTAATTCTGTTTTGATTTAACTGAATAGTCCACCATCCACTCCTATTGGAAATTTTTTCAGTTTCTAACGCTTTTCTTTCTTCCTTCATTTTTTCACAATCAAAAATTACATGATTCCAGTTTTCTAAATTATTGCAGCCTAACCTGCAATTTCTTTCTTCTCTAATTAACCAATATTTACTCGAGTTCCAAATGTTACCGCATCTAATTTTAATGTATATTTCTCTCCAATAGGAGTGGGTAGTGTTCTTATATAAATAACTGGCCCCTTCAAGTTGTACTTCTAAATTACACTAATAATTGTTAAAATTTGATTTCTGTATTTTGTTATAATTACATTGCATATTTACCTCAATCAATTTTTGAATATTTTTTTTTTACAATCAATCCAATAATTACAATTCATTATCTTATCTAATTCCATACGGAATCCTGCTTCATTAAATATCTCTTCAATCATCTTTATATAATTACATTTGTTCCCTGACTTTGCATCATCTACCATATTTTCTAAAATTAGTTTTGGTAATCTTTCTTCGTTTTGCTTTACAACTTTTATTACATAATCTATAGCTCTTTTAATACAATCTATTCTCAATGGATATATGCCTAATTCGTTTTCAATGATATAATTTGGTACAGTTTTTTCCATATTAAAATATAATTTAATAAATAAGTATTGTATATTTTCCAATTCCTTTTTAATTTTCCACCCATCTATTTCCATACCATAACAAATGACACTTTTAACCATGCTATTAAACATATATTTTATTTTTTTCCAATCGTTTATTTTTGCTGTTTTGATTAGTTTTATTAATTCCCAAGTGGCTGCTATTCCTTTATCTTTTCTATGTTTTATATTTACTTTATTACTATTTTGTGAGGTAAACCACTTGCCTAAATATTGATACTTATTTGTTATTTCTATCTCTTCATTATTCCATGTCCATTTTTCTAATTTAGCTCTCTTACCACCATTTCTGAAAATAATAATTTTTGTTTTCTCCAAGTTAATGTTTAAACGATATTCATTTACAAATTCTTGTAGAACTTTAATCATGCGACTAAGTTCTATTTGTGTTTCTGCCAATATAACCAAATCATCTGCGTACATAAGACTAAATATTCTCCCATTTTTTAATTTGATACCTCCCCATCCCTCTTCTCTTAACTTTAATTCCAAATTATTTATTAACACTGAAAATAAAATAGGGCTCAAACTACAACCTTGCCTTACTCCTTTTGTAATAGATATCTCTCTCCCTTTTTATTATTTCCCACAATTATTCTAGTATCCTCATAAATGTTTTTTATAATTCTTAACATTTTCCCTTTTATTCCTACTTTAACTAATACTTTCATTAAAATGTTTCTATCTACACTACCAAAAGCTGTTTTGAAATCAATAAACATTGCAAAGAGTTTTTTTCTCTTAACCATTAATTTTGAATCAATAAGAGCGTTCAAAACAAAGATGTTGTCATGAGTTGAATAATTCTTCCTAAAACCTACCTGATTTTCAACAATTATGTTATTACATTCTAACCAATTCTCCAATCTGATTTTTATAATTTCTGTAAAAATTTTAAAAGATGTATTTAAAAGAGTTATGCCTCTATAGTTTTTTGGTTCACTTTTATTTCCTTTTTTATACAAGAGTATAATTTTTCCATTTCTCCAATTTTTTGGAATTTTTTCAGTTTTCCAAATCATATTATACCAATTTAGCATCCATTCTATCAAATTATTCGACGCATTAATAATCCATTCATTTCTGATTCCATCTGGACCGGGTGACTTATCTTTTTTTAAATTATTTACTACCATATTTAATTCATTTTTCTCAATTTGACTATCAAGATGATTGAAATCTATTCCTCTACTGATCGTTTCTATCCCTTCATATAATTCTTCTTCTTCTATTACCCAGTTTGTGTTTTCTTTAAACCAGGAACCTTCTAATAACTTAAGAAAATGGTATTCCATATCATAATTATCCATATAATCAAGGTAATTTACAAATGAAAACCTATTTCTAAACTTTTTTATTAAATCCCAAAATTCTGTGCCCGTTTTTATTCTCATAAAGTTATTCATTAGACCTTCATTATATCTTAATTTTTTTTCTTTACAGATGTTTCTATATATCTTTTTATTCTCCAAATATTCAAATCTTAAGATATCTTCATTGTATTTTCTAAAATTTCTAAGACTACACTTTACTTTCTTTTTTTTTTCCCTTACATTCATTATCAAACCAACTTGTATTTCTATTTCTTTTCCTTGTACTATTTTCTATTTCTTTAGTTTTAGTTATTCCTTTTTCTAATGTGTCTTTAAAAGTCTTATACATCTCATTGACATCATCATTTTGCTTTAAACTTTCTATCTGACTCTTTATTACTAATTTGTAAAATTCCCCATTTTCTTTGTTAAAACATACGTCCAATTTATTTGTTGTTTTAATTTCTTTTTCCTTTTCAATTTGTAATTTTGTATTTTTTATTACAATTGGCATATGATCTGAAACCCCTGATTCTAATATTTCAAAAATAAAAATTTTTTCTAGAACTTTTTCATTAACAAAGATAAAATCTATTACGGAACAGCCTTGGCCTCCTATAAATGTCCAATTTCCCTCTACATCATTTCCTTATTTCCATTTAAAATTTCTAAATTATATTCTCTAACCCAATTTATCAATATTTCTCCATTTTTATTCACGATTTCATCCTTTGAATTTCTTTCATACGTTTCTGTTTCGCTATAATTATTACATACACTATTCAATTTCCCAAAATCACCAATTAAAATAACATTATCATTTTTTACTTGTGAGAATTTCCCTTCTAAACTTGTAACTAATGCTCAAAATAATGCAAAACTCATTAAAAGACTGCTCTTGGTTTTTATAAAAGCCTGCAATGTGATAATTCATCTTATTACATTATTCACAAAAGTTATAAATTGTAAAACAACCAAGTTCAACCAAACAAGCAAAAATTATTGAGAGTTCCCTTGGTGTGGTGAAATTAATTCAAAAGGGAATTTTTCGTTTAAGTTATAATTTTATATAGCAACTAGTATTTGTCTTTTCTACAAATATTAGCAATAAAAGGGAATAATTTTTTAAATATGAAGGCATCATTTATAGTTCAGTATCTACATTTAGTTTAGATTTATTAAGTATCAACACTGTTTAGATATGCCTCAGTAATAAAGAAACAAGACCAACTGGACATCATCTGTAATTTACATTGATCATATTCTATTTCCTACTACACTTGTGTTGACTGATAATCAGGAAAATGCTTTTGTTTTTTTCTTTTCAGATTTATGGTTTATCAGATTCACAGAATGCTCATAATTCCTTAACTTTATCTGCAAATTACTACCAGCAATGTACAGCTTTATTGTAGATATATTATTTGAAGTTAGGAGAAATGCATTTTTTATTTTTTCAATAGGCAGTAAAATTATAACATGATTATTCAGCCAATTTGAACATAACTTTAAGAACAATAATAATTAAATATTATGGTGCGTTTAAAAAGCAATGTGATACACTTATATGAAGAAACGTAAAGAAGTCAAAAGCATTGACAAAAAAAAAAAAAAAAAAAAAAAAAATTAAAAAAATAAAAGCTGCAAGCCAATACCTAAAAAGAATTTTTTTTCAAGTGAAAGATTAATTTTTACAATTTAAGGGAAACAGATTATATCCTGGTTCTCTCGAAGGCTATAAACTTTTTAGATTTGTGGGTTACTCCCCTCCCTTTTAATAACTTAAAAAAAAACAACACACACACAATTTAAAATTTATGTTTATTGTAGCTGTTAATTGTAGTGGGGGAGGAAAATCTGACTTTTCGTAAACTCTGCTTTTGTATTAAGTGTTCTTTTAATTGTGTCTAAGTTTAAATGTATCAAGTAAAATTCTCAGCTATTTTAATAAATTTTGGGTGATTTCATTATTTTAACTCCAGAAAATAATAAAGCTTTGACAGTAGATATATTTTTAGCAAATTCTATTCCAATGCATATTATGTCTTACCACTTTTAAAATCATAAATGCTTCAAACATTATCCCCTATAATGGTTTGCAATTTTTTTCTTTCTTTCAGAATTAAGATTTAAATGACAGCAATCAAATCTGAAATGCAGTAAACACAATTGAGAATCTGAAAATGTGTTCTTAATTTTGTAATGCTCAAGAGATTTTGTTTTATAAATTACTATTTATTTATTTTTATTTTCCTGGCATTAAAAAGATGTAATCGAAGTTTGCTGAAGGAAGGAGACAACTATTGTTCTTTCCAATGGAAATTAAAATTGGCACTAACTTGGATGTTAATAGTCTAGCAGAGACTTCAAATATAATCTTAAATCTACATCAAGTGAAGTGTGCAAATTAAACATTGTTATTTGCATGTGAAGGCTTCTCTGAAGAGGCAACATCAGAAAAACTGATATATATACTCAAAGCATACTCTTACAAGCACAAATTGGCATATCTTCACAGAAACAGTGATATGGTTTTTGTATTGGCATTTTTCAAATTCCACATCACTGTATGGCTTTATTTTACATATACACACACACAGCAGTAAATTTAGATGAAATTTACTATTTCCATCACTAACTTTCATTAAACATCTTATCTTTGTCAATGCAAAAGATAAAAATAGGTAATAGGTAAGTTTTTTATTCTTCCATTTTAAAAAAATTAACTTCTTCAATTTTTATTTAGCAAAAGATGGGAGGAATACCCATTTATTTGGCATGATAATTCTGGGTGGTTTTAGAACACTTGAGACAAAAGCAAAAAGAACCTTAGACAACAAAACACAGCAAGTGACCCTTACAAAGCTATTCCTCCTAATCTGGCAATTAAATATGGACAACAGATGTTCTGGGGTTCTGCTATTAATGGATCACATCCCACATTCCCTTTACATCAACTTAGGATTCTTTTCGTGAGAACTGTACTTTCCATTTGAATACAACTCAAGTTCTCAGTTCAATTTTTTAAATGACTTTTTAATTAGTGTTTCTCTTGTGAGGGGAGGTGATATATTTAGCAAACTGGACAGTTCTACTAGGAAATGCTAAGCATGCAGTATTCATATATCTAAATTGCAATCCTATAAATGAAACTATGGGCAAATGTGACAAATAGGAAGGATAGTTTCTACCTGAGGAAGAGGAAGAACCCCTAAAGGACGATGTTCTTTTCCTTTTGGAAGCTTGAAAACAAAGATTCTGACTCAGAAATATTTTCTTTTAAGGAAGTAGTAAAAAAAAGAAGAAGAAGAAGAAAAACTAAGCTTTTAATAAATACTAGCATAGTTTTAAAATATAAATCTAAAGCATAATTATACTAATAAAAAAAAAACAACAAGCTCAGTAAAGAACAATGGTATTAAATGTTAACAAAAATGTACTTTGCAGGATGAAATGCTAGAGAAAGAAAAATGCAAATTCATGGGATAAAATAAACGATTATTATATTAAAACTTTTTATTTTGGAATTAGTAGATAAAAATATTTTTGGAACCTTACTGTATTTGCTTAATTAGTAATGTTCCCTGCTGTTTGATGCTAGAAAAGCACTTTGTTAATTATCTATCTCTCCAAATACATATAACAAATGGCTATATTTTCGTTACCTTGTAGATAAACAAAAAATCCACTTTATTGTGATCAGTCCTTCTGATACATCATCTTTTAAATGACTTGTTTAACTGGTGAGTGAGTGCAAATGTTCTCAATATTACATTTCTTAGCATATACTTTAAATTGAAAGGTTCTACTAAATCCATATCGTCTTACATCCTATGTCTCCAAATGAAAATGATAAAAATAATGCTGCTTTCCATCATTTTGAAGAAGTAATTTAGTGGCTTATGTGTTGCATGTAAAGTTTTGCTTATGGTCATATTTTAAACTATTAAATCTATCCTACAAGAATATTAATTTTTCAAGCTGTAGCAGGGTAATCAATCAGTGCAAAAATTGAAAAAGATTGGTACTATGAAAAATGAGAACACAGTAACAAAAACTTTAAAAACTACATAGATGAAAACAAGATAAATAATTGCAAAGGTTAAATTAAACAACAAATTAGCAAATATATCTATATTATTCTTAACACTATTGAAATACTGTATTGTTTTCCAATATACTTAATGTGATGACATTTGGCATCCAATCCAGTATTTAAGTACTGTACTGAATAATGTAATAGAGCTACAGTTACATAATCACTTATGTACGCAATTAAATATTGATTTGTTACAGAAAAATGTTTTTAAACCATGCTAAAAAAAAACGTTTCAGATAAACTAGATTTTTGGATAAATGAGTTTTTAGTGTATTTTCATGTGGCCTATATGGCCAATATCAATCTTGGAGCAATCATAAATATTTATAAAATACACCTTAAGTAATACTACAGGAAAGGAGAGAAGTACTACAAAATCATATATGTTGAACTGATGAACTTCAAAGAAATATTATAAAAGTAATTTCAGCAGGTTAAAAAAAAAATCAGTAATTAAATGCATTTACAGCATCTATTGTTTAGTAAGTCAGCAGATAGTAACAGAAATTTTTCCCATGTCCCAAAATCAACATCAATCTCAAATAACACACACACTCAAATGTAGATTTTAAATAGTAAACATATTCAATATCTCCTGAGGAAATCTCAAATTATGTATAATTTTTACAGTAAAATAAACCAAAGAACGCACATAACTAAACAAAACAAAACACAAATTCACTGAGCTATTTTTGATATTTGTTCTGGAAATCGAGGACAGCGCTGTTTCGAGGCTTTTTGGCCTCTCATCAGCTCGACCTATCCAGCATACCCAAGCTCCGTGAAATGGGACGAATAGACAAAACGCTATGGATATGTTGGATATGTCGAGCTGATGAGAGGCTAAAAAGCCTCGAAACAGCGCTGTCCTCGATTTCCAGCACAAATATCAAAAATAGCTAAGTGAATTTGTGTTTTGTTTTGTTTAGTTATGTGCGTTCTTTGGTTTATTTTACTGTAAAAATGTACTAACGCACGTTAATTTCCTTGTCTATGTATAATTGTGATCAACAAATCTATTGATAATGTAGCATTTGCATTTGCTGCTTTTCTCTGTTGTCCTGCTGAGGAAAATATTTAAAAGATTTTATAAATTTTGAAGATAAATTGAAATATGAAATAATTTATACAGATATATTTAACACTGAGAATGACTTTTATGCCAAAAAATCTTTCAATTAATTTACAGGGTTATTACAAAAAAAGTAGGCAGTCTCAACGTTTTATCAAATAAAAACTGTTTACGATATCGACACAAACTATGCATGGTTTGGCAGGGAAACTCAAGAAGTTTTTTATCACTGTAAAGAATGGTGAGGTAAGCATCAGGAGTGATGTCACGTGACCATTCATGCAAGATGGCCGCAAATACTATGTAAAAATTATTTTGTGTACTTGAATTAGCCAAAACAAAGTATGTTGTGCAAAGGCAATTTCGAACAAAGGAAAACAACCACCAACACAGCAGTCCATCTACAAATGGGATGTTTGTGTAAAGGGAAAAGTTCAGGGAGACCATGTGTATCAGATGAACAAATGAGCATTTCTATGAGGTTTACACACGAAGCCCCCCCCCCCCCCCCCCCCAAATAAAATCGACAAGAAGTTGAGTTTGGAGTTACAAATTCCACAACCAACTATTTGGAAAATTTTAAGGAAGATGATAAAATGAACTCCCTACAAACTGAATTTACTGCAAAGTTTAAGTGACCAAGACAAACTGGAACATTTTGTATCTGTAGAGAAATATAAGAAAGATGTAATGAAAATGGTTATAGCGAGCGATTAATTTTCAGCAATGTATCGACTTACCACATCAGTAGGTAAGTAAACAAATTGGAATATGGGGGACTCAAAAATTTAGAGCAATAAATAGAGCATGTGCAGGATTCCCCAAAGGTTTAGGTTTTGTGTTATGTCCTCCTTTTTTTCACGGAAAAAGTATAACAGGACTTTTTGTATCTCGATATGCTCATTACATGGAGCAAGGAGACTGTGACAATTTTGTTGTACAACAAGATGGGGCATCTTCACATTGGCACCAGGATGTTAGGATTTATCTGGATGAACTTCTTCGCCATCACTGGATTGGTTGCACAACAACTGATAACATTCACTTATGCATTGGCCACCAAGAAGTCTCGATCTCATATCATAAACTTCTTTTTATAGGGATATGTCAAGTCAAAGTTTCCGTCTCTCCCTTTCCTGTTACTCTCAACGATCTAAACCAATGTATGACAACAGTCACTGGAGGAATTGAGTGTAATATGTTGATGTGTTTGGGACGAATTCCACTTCCACCTTCATGTATGCCATTTGATGAAAGGTTCACACATTGAACATCTATAACTTGCTGTACAGAACTTCTTGAGTTTTCCTACCAAACTGCATAGTTATTGTCGATATCTTAAAAAAAAAAGTTTTTATTTTTATCAATGTTGAATCTGTCCACTTCTTTTGTAATATCCCTGTAAATAAATCATAAATTATATTGAGAATTTTTGAAACATCTTTATCTGGGGGCACGGCAGTGCCCCCGCCAAGACGAGCCGAAGGCAGGAAGGGCACTACGTACCTTTTCTGGAAGTGTTTCGTCGTATTTTCGAACCCTCATAGCTTCGGCCTGGATAATACTAGAGAGCTCAAATTTTCAGGATAAGATGCAGTCAGCAGACTAATGAAATACACTAAGTTTCATTTATTTAGCTTTTATACTTTGGATTTTATTAATACCTAAAATACGTCGATTCCGTCACTCACTCACTCACTCATGATCATCAAAACCTCTAGGGTACTTCCTGAAGTCCTAGAAAGCTGAAATTTGGTATGCAGGTTAGGAGTAGCACACAAACAACAAAAAAATTAAGAAATCCGAAACTTTCACCCTGCAACCCCTCATAAAGGGGGGGTCTGGTTATGTATTATCGAACCCTCATAGCTTCGGCCTGGATAATACTAGAGAGCTCAAATTTTCAGGATAAGATGCAGTTACCATACTAATGAAATACGCTAAGTTTCATTTATCTAGCTTTTATACTTTGGATTTTATTAGGATCTGAAATACGTCGTACCCTCAATGCTTCGGCCTAAATAATACTGTGTAATAATGTGATTTCTTACAAAAGTGCAAACAGCTTGTATATACAAGTTGACCAATAGGGTAAACAGAAAAGTAGAGTATTGAAAAAAAATCCATTTTCTAAATAATCTTAAAACTAAATTTAGTTAGAAAGCAAGTTTAACGTCCGTAATCATTTATAAATGGAGGGAAATCGCCAACCGGACAACAAATATGCTTTCGCCCATTTGAGCCAACATCAACGAGAATTCTGTACAATTGTTTCGTCCTTATTGGGGACTCATCAGCAGAATCTACTCGACGTTTGGCTCGCTGCGCGAAAGCTCTAACCCAAAAGCAAACGCGATCCCGCGAATGGCCCGCCGGGATAAACAACAATAAAATAAAAAATGATCCTGAAAGATCCAAAATATTAACCCCTTGTCCTCTCACTGAAAGGCACTAAGGAAATTAATCACAAATAGGCAAATTGAAAAATTCATTAGAAAGCAAGTTTAACGTCCGTAATCATTTATAAATTGAGGGAAATCGCCAACCGGACAACAAATATGCTTTCGCCCATTGAGCCAACATCAACGAGAATTCTGTAGTTGTTTATCCCGGCGGGCCATTCGCGGGATTGTGTTTGCTTTTGGGTTAGAGCTTTCGCACGGCGAGCCACACGTCAACGAGTAGATTCTGCTGATGAGTCCCCAATAAGGACGAAACAATTGTACAGAATTCTCGTTGATGTTGGCTCAATGGGCGAAAGCATATTTGTTGTCCGGTTGGCGATTTCCCTCCATTTACTAAATTTAGTTGTAATAGATAATCCCATCCAAAACATTTCATGTAAAATAAGTTGCCAAGACTCACATGCTCATAATGCTTTCACTGTTAAAGTTATCAGATCTCATCTTACAAAAAGAAATGAAATCCCACCCAAAACATTTCATGTAAAATAAGGGGATGCCAAGACTCGCATGCTCATAACGCTTTCACTGTTAAAAAGATATGAGATCTCATGTAGAGCCAAGCCCCTAACTCTATGAGGCCTAACTCTACAAGCCCTAACTCTAAAAACCCTATATCTTGGTCAAAAAGTATGGCTTGGCCGTTTCATGGAACTATTTCATCTCACCCAAAACATTTCATGTAAAATACGTTGCCAAGATGCTCATAACGCTTTCACTGTTAAAAAGTTATCAGATTTCATATAGTGCCAAGCCCCTTACTATACATGCCTAACTCTAAAAACCCTACTATCTTAGTCAAAAAGTGTGCCTTGGCATACTCCATATCCTTTACATAACTCTCTTACTAAATATTTTCTTTTTAATAATTTCCTCTGTAATAAGTTTACTCCATTAACAGAATAAATTTTACTTCTTATAATTTATGAATAGAAACACCATCGTATTTGTTTATTGCACACTCTTGCAAACTGTTTACAGGGCTTGCAACAGATATTCACTTTGTCCCTAGGTAAAAAAATGACCAAAAATCGTAAAAAAAGAACCAAAAAGGGACAAAATCTTAAAAAAGGGACCTAAAATTAAACATTTTCAATTTCAAATATGAAATTTCAAGGTACTAATTGTACTTCAGTAGAGGTAATTATGCGTATTTTGTTTACTTTATTGCTGGTGACATTTTAGAAGATTTGAATATAACATTATAGAATATAATTTTCAATGTTTGAGAGGAAAAGAACCTTTTATGAATGCTGTGCCTGAAGATCACAAGAAATATACAGAATACAGTGATAACCAAAATGTTAGAATAAATGCCTCAAAAATTTATTTGAAGAAACTAGATAGCGAAGAAACACCATAATTATCAGATTAAAACAGACATTACTTACCATAAAACTCCCTGAATATCTAATTAAGTAGAATTACTTTTCTGAAGGAAACTGATGTAAAGTGTATGAATTAAACTTTTCGAAATGACTCTTGATTAAAATTCAGCATTTGATAAAAATAATCATTTATTCCTATTTTTCATGTAAAGAGATATCATATAAACTTGAAAAAGGTGAATAAGTTATTGGTTAGCATAATAAAGAGTAGAGAGTTGAAATTTTAAACATGATATTTTCAAACATTTTACTTTGATTTCAAAAAAAGTTTTACTTTGAAAAATCGTTAATTTTCAATTTAAAATTTATATATATTTTTTTAAATGCCGAAGACAAATTAAAAGTGATATATTTCTGTTTAATTAAGTGAAAAAATTTTGAAATTCTGTTAATAATATTTTGAGTTATATCAATTTTAAATTACCCCACTTTTTTTTAAAACAATTATTTTTTTTTTTTTTTTTTTTAAAGTTCAAAAATTTTTTTATGAGGTGTTTTTGTGTAGTCATTGCATGATTAATCCCCCCAAAAAATTTCCAATTTTTAACTTAATTAGTATTTAAAAAAAAAAAAAAAAAAAAAATGGGCCCTGGACCCCATGAAGATATTATGTGTTTAAGTCAATATTTAAAAATAATAAAGTTTTAAGTTTTTTTTTTTTTATTTTATTCATTTTTTGATTTAAAAAAAATTTTTGTTTAGAGATTGCATAAGCACTTGTATAAACTAATATTTTACACAAAACGCACGCACATTGCGTTAGCACATAAATGAAACGACACCCCCCCCCCCCCC
>JAFIDM010009631.1:359628899-359640315 GCA_023159025.1 Thereuonema tuberculata
TCCTCTTTAACATTTATTATTTTTTATTATAAAAAAGAATTGAATATAAATATGTAATTCTTGCTTCAAAGCGAGGCCGTCTAAGAAGCCATTGACTGAACATTCTACTAGCAGTGCAATTACATCTCCCGAACGCAGTGGTCGCAGTCGTTCCAGGGTGGGGGTTTCACAATCACAACGTAAGTCCCCTTTAACCCTCCCATAATTTGTGCAAATTGCACATTAGTAATGTTGAAATTGATAAATTTTTTTGTTGTGTGTGGTTTTTTTTTTTTTTTGTTTCTTTTTAGTTCAGTGTGAATGTGTGCACTTTTTATTTCTTTATTATTATTTTGAAAATGCAAACAGCATTCTTTTACGAGTTTAATTTAAGTAGTATTAATCATTTGGTATTTGTTTATTGGAACTTTGCTTTCTGTTGTTAATTTATTGTCACTGAAACATATAATTAGCGATATATTAATTTATAATTAAGATTATTCCTTTCTACTCTTTTCCTTTTTAATCTATCAGTAAACCTTTAATATATGCAATACTTTTATTTATTTGTTTTTTTATTTATTTATTTCCACTAGACAAAGCAAATTAATTTGGTTCTTATTCCTTTACTATCATCATTTTATCATGAAAATAAATTCATGGAGAATTAATTCTGTCAGTGAAACAGAAATAATAATAATAATTTAAAGATTTCTAACCCATCTTTTAATTGTTGCCTTGTTAATAAAAATGGTTTCAAAGGTTTCTAAAAGCAGCTTTTGTTTTTAATTTATAACATTACAGTGATTTTTTTTTTTTTTGATTATCTATTATTTTTTTTATTTTTTTTCTTTCTTTCCATCTATTACTTTTTTATTTATTATTTTTTATTAAGAACCTTTCAAAATTTGGTTAATCTAGATCAACAAAATATAATCCTTATTGAAGAGATGTACATAAGTGTTTAGCAGTTTAATCCACAAAGTTTCTTGAAAGAATTATTTTTATTATTATTTTTTTTTTTTTTTTTTTTTGTAATGCATGTTATGTAACTTGTTTAGTTGTTTTTATAATTATCTACACTCGCGAGCAAAAGCATGGAATCACTTACTTGAAATTGGTTCTGCGCGATCTTGAGTACTAAATCACTAGTTACGAATAATACAAATGGCACCATTTTAAAGGTTAACCTGTTAACTTTAAATTGATACCAAATTCATTTGAATCACACCAGTATTTAAGGAGCTATCCCGGATTAAGTGAAGGAGTTAGGAAAACAAGGAAATATGGAAAAATAATGAATGAAGAAAACAAGAAAAATTAATTTATAAAAAATTTATTTGACCTTAAAATTAAGTTTCAAAATTTTGTGTTCCCTCCCCCAGCCCTAATAACTACTCGAAGACGATTCTTCATTGACCTAATCAGCTTCTGAATCGATTCTTGCGGGATACCTTCCCACTCCTCTATCAAAGCCAATTTCAGCTCATTCACACTTGAAGGAGCAGGATTTCTGGAACCAACCCTCCTCTTCAGTTCATCCCACATCTGCTAAATGGGATTCAAGTCCGGGCTGAGCGCTGGCCAGTTCAATGTGGCGATACCGGCTTCTTCGAGGTATTCAGTTGTGGCACGGGAAGTGGACAACGAGCGATATCGTGCAAAAGGAGGAAGTCATCACCAATATATCCCGTATAGGAACGACATGTTCTAGCAGAATATCGGAAATGTAGCAGTCTGAAGTTAGACTGCCTCCTCGTCCCCCGCCAGGCACGAAAACAAGCTCCGTTTTACCGTCGAAAGAAATACCGGCCCACATCATACAAGAACCGCCCCCATAAGCCACTGTCTCGGCGAAACGGCACTGCGCAAATCGCTCCCCAGGCTGCCTGTAGACCCGACCTCTTCGGTCGCTGCCGTGCAAACTCATATAGGACTCGCCTCCATTGCTCGACTTCCCAATCAAGATGGGTGCGAGCAAATTGAAGGCATGCTTGTCAGTGACCTGCCATCAGTTTCGGGACTGTGGCAGGCCTTGTTGGAGTCAAATTTGCTTGCTTGAGTCTTCGACGAACTGTCCACTTGCTGGCAGCTACCCCACGAACATTTCTGAGCTCCTGCTGGACGTCGACACCAGTCAAATGACGATTTCGAAGAGAGATTGACACGATAAAACGGTTATCCTCTCCGATGTCCACCGGTGCCGTCCAGATCTTGGTCTCGGACAAAGCCACCAGTCTCCCGATTTATAAACTTTCAAAGCGTTTATAACTTTCTAAACTCAGGACTGGCTTATGTGGAGCTGACGTGCGACAGCCCGCTGGCTGAGCCCTTCTTGCAATAAGGCGACTATTTGTGCTGCTTCAGTAGGTGTAGTATCCATTTTCGTTCAAGGTCAAGAGTCAAAAGTAACGGAGATGTGTACGGGTCAACGTGTGAAAGCCGACTGATAAAAAAAATTCGATAACGGGCTTTTATAGGGTGTCAATACGCAGCGAGTTAAAACATGTCTTTTTCCTTACTCCTTCACTTAATCGGGATAGCTCCTTAAATACTGGTGTGATTCAAATGAATTTGGTGTCAATTTAAAGTTAACAGTTAAACCTTTAAAATGGTGCCATTTTTATTATTATTAACTAATTATTTTAGTACTCAAGATCGCGCGGAACCAATTTCAAGTAAGTAATTCCATACTTTTGCTCGCGAGTGTAGTTTTACTTTCTTTTATGGCATAATATTACTAATTATTTAATTAATCAATGTTTTGTCTTTTTATGTTTTGTCTTCCCTTCACTTTTTCAACTGATATCTTGTGCATCATTTGTATCTTGTTAAGTAGTTTTAGCTTCAAAGTCTCTTTCCTTTTTCTACTGTAAATTCCTGTCTCTCAACAAAATGACTACATTTATTCTACTTTCTTCATTGGCTTTACTAGTGTTTCCCTATTTTTCATTATCAAAAGCAATCTAAAAGTTTAATTAGGCAGTTTATATAATTTTTTTATTTTTTTATTTTTTAAAGAAAGAGATTTTTTAAAATTTCTTAAGCCTAAAAGTTTTTGAACAAACTTTACTTCAAGAGTTGTTCAATTTGTCATAGAAAGGATAGTGTGCTGTATATTCCATTTTTAAATTAAATTTTATAAGATTTAGTTAATATCTGTTTCAAAACAGCTGATTTTATGCATTCTAACAGCCAAGTAGAATGCAATACTTCATATGCTATCTTAAATTTTTGTTATAGCAAATTAAAAACTCACCAAATCGAAAGTTCAAAAAAATGTTAGACATTATTTTCCTTCTATTACATATGAAATAACAGTAATAATAATGGCTGATAGCTTCTAGTCCAGCTATTGAAAATTTTTTTTTTTAGCATTCTTTTTTTCTCTACGTAAAATAAACAACTATCCAAGTTATTTCAAAGATTTCATTATAGATGAATGGATTCCACATTCATATTAAAAAATCTTTAAATATCAGCAGTCATTATTCATATGTTAATTTATTAAAGAGAAAAATTTGATGCACAAGCTAAATTTTGGAACTTCTGCGAATTGTGAGGGAGTTGTAATTTGCCAGTAAAAGATTTTCAATTTGAAAAATAAGCAGTTGCTTTATTGATACATAAACATTTTTTTTTTTTTTTTTTTGTATTAATCACTTTCGTCTAAATCACTTTTACTTATTGATGCAACTTTAGATAATCTGAAATTAGGCATGCATTCACAATTTTGTTTGTTTTCCATCCTTAATTTTGTTTGTAAGAACTTACACTCTTAAAGGTTTTGTTTATTAAAACAACTTAACAATCATTAAGCATTTCAGGGGAAATATTTCAGAAAGATTTTATTTTTTAAATATAAAAGATATATTACTTTATTAAAGCATATTTCTCATTTTATATTATATGATTTAAAACAGTAGTTTTCCTTGGTATCACTGACTTAATAGCCTTATTTATTTTTCTTAGTGTTTTTATGTTGCCTAACAATAAGAATAAAATCTTGTCTACTGCACATATGTTGTATTCCTGGAGCTGACCCTTATTTGATCACTTTTTCTGTTTCTAACTCGACATGATAATTTATAATGAGAATGCCTTTTTTTTTTTTTTTTTTTTTTTGTTATCCACTGCACTGTTAACTTATTGTTTTGCAGTGCTCACTTGCAGCTCACCTTTCAGAATTTGTCATTATTAATTCAAATAAATAAATAAATGAAATTGCTTTTAGTAACTTGGTAACAATAATAAATCATTTTCCTTCAGCAACATAGATAATTAAGTATCGCATTCCAGCACTTTCCATATTCTTTAGTAATTTGGTAAACTGTTTTTAAAAGAATTTTTCCAACCACAGGTTTGTAATCTGTTATAAATGATTTTTTTCCTCTTACTTTTCATTTTTAAAAGTAAGCAGTTATTTATCAATATTGTAATGTTGTTTGTGGGTACAAAGGACGGCAAACAGTCGGACTGGAGTTTTTGGAAGTTCTCTGCTCTTTATTTTAAAACAGGGGTTTTTATACAAAAAGGAATAGTTGGAAACAAAGAAATCACCTGCCATTGGTAGGTTCTGAAAAACAAAAGGGAAGAGTTAAAAAAAGAGACGAAGAGTTAAAGGTGAAGGGGTGTGGTCGAGGTCGTTGACCTGAGCTGTCATAAAACTAACGGTCAGTTTCAACGGAAAAATACTGAGAGAATAGAGTTTAGTTAAAAATACAATATATATAATAAATAAATAAATATAAAAATAAACCATTACAATATTAATCACTTCTACTATTGATGTAACTTTACATAATGTGAAATTAGGCATGCATTCACAATTTTGTTTATTTTCCATCCTTTAAGTCAATTATTACGAACTTAAAAAATATTCTTTTAAAATTTCCGTTCATTAAAACAACTTAATAATCATTGAACATTTGCATAATTCAGGGAAATAATTCAGATTTTATTTTTTACACACAAATATTTTTTTTTTTTTTTATAATATAAAGGCGTTTTCCTTAATTTGTTATATTATTAAACAGTAGATGGAAGAATGTTTAGATAGTTTCTATATTGGTTTCCAATAGTTCCATTGTTTTCAAGGCTTATTGATTGTGTAACATTCTTTCAATATTTATTTCAATGGATGGATATTCTAGCATTATCAATGGATGGGCCTACCTTTTACTCAGAATTACATCCACAATGAATTGATAACAAAGTAAGTTATAAATCTCATCATAAAAGAGTGGAATCAGAAAGGACTTGATTAGGCTTCCACAAGATCCATGGGCAGTTGAATAGCTTATTTTTAAATTTATAAAATCAGAATGTTAAATGAATAGCAAAAGCCCAAAAATATTAATAATATTTGAAGCAGCATATAAAACATAGTTAAATGAAATATTTTGAGCCATTTTGTAGTAGCAGATTAATATTTTTGGAGAAAGGGAATATCAAGAACACAAATTAACTGAAAATATTTTGTGATTCTACCAGATCTTTGCATTAAACAGGGAATTTAACTTGAACACTTTGTTTTTAACTACTACCAAATAAATGTAGCATCAGAATTGAAAATTTTCAGATCTCCTCACAACAACTACCTCTATCAGACCATCATACAAAACTCTTCTACCTCTCATTAGGTGAAAATCAGCTATAATTTAAAAGAATATGTAGATAATTATAGGAATTTCATGTTTTAAAATAAATTTCCACAATGTTGTTGTAATTCTCTCAACATATTCATCACTAGACTATTGTAACTTAATAAATCTGTGAGATCAAGGCCCTAATTTCTGTCTCATTTGTTTTACAAAGGATGCTCAAATAAAGGGCAGCTCTGGAACAACAAAAAAGTTATAGTAGTAAATTGTTACAATAAACTTAACCAAAATAGGCTACCATTGAATGAGTCATAAGGTAAGTTATAGAAACTTATTTAAACAGTCATGGGAATCAAAATGGAGCCTCCAAAAACAAATAAACAAGAAGAAATTCACAATAAAAATAAGTTTAAAAAAATTCATGTGCCAGAATTCTGCGGATTCAGTGAATTTTCTTAGCTCATTACAACAACAAAAAGTGCATAAAAATATTCATAAACATCAAAAGGCGAGACCAAGCATTTAATAAGTGACATCGTAGAACAACTGTTTCGTGCTCTGGCGATCATCAGCCAGGAGTAGTCACTAGCAAAAAGCAAGGTCTCAGTATGGAGGGTAATAGGAACAATCGAGTGAATTGATGTTTATAAATATTTTTGTGTGCTTTTTATTGTTTTAATGCACTATAAAAATTCATTGAGGCCGGCGGATTGCTGGCAAGCAAATTTTTTAGACTTATATTCTATTGCGAATGTCTTCTTGTTTATTTTTTTCTGGGAGGCTCCACTGTGATTCCCACGATTGTTCGTATCGTCCTCTGTAGTGAGACCTCACTGTTTATTGGTGACTACTCCTGGCTGTTGACTGCCGAAGAGTGTGAAACAGCTGTTCTAGGATGTCACTTAGTAAACAGTTGATCTCACCCTTTTATGTTTATGAATTTATGTTTATTTAAAGTTCAGTAATATGTTTTCTGATAATGAACTTAAAAATATGAACAGTTTTGGCATTGAATGAAGTGAAGAGAATAAAGGCAGTCTAGATGTTTATATTACAACTTACACTTGCTATTAAATGAAATGCTTCTTTTCCCAAATATTCAGTTGATCTTGTAGTTTGTTTTTGTTAAGGGTCAGGCTATAGGCCGTTGAAATTTAAAATAGTCCATACACTGGAGGAATTTATTCCATGGATATACTGGGTTTTCACAGTGAAATTATGAATGAATGGCAGCTACTGCCTTCTGGTGGAGAACTTCTTAGCTATTTTAAAGGATGCATGGAAATTATTCATTTCTGGGTTTCTTAATACAAAACAATTATTTTTTTTGATACAGGGCAGATGTTAAAAAAAGTAATATCTTCAAAACAGCTAACCAAATGTTTCCTTAAAAAGAAGAAGAAGAAAAAAAAAAGTTATGCCTGTTTTCTAGCCTGAATGTTTTTAAGTGTGTTATTAATGTAAAATCTTTCAGCTTATGTAGAGGATTGGTCAAAAATATACACTCTTTCTAATTTAAGATTATATTTCTGAAACTTCCAATGGGCTATGAAAATGGTAAATACACTGCTTTTCGCCTTGTCTGTTTTGAGCATTTGTCACAGTGTTTAACAAGTTTGTCCGTCCCATACTCGGAGGTACATCTTACAATGTCCATCCTGCTATTGCAGCCACCATGAACAGCTTCTTCGAGGCTGGAAATAGCGAGAGTTTTTGTGAATCAAATTCCAGGCTTACAGTGGATGTTCCAATTTTTTCATATACAAATTGCAGGAAATTGCATATTTGCTTTGTCATATCTGGTCAGGCATTGTTAAATCAAGGAGGATCATATCTCCAAGAAGACCAGAAGAGTTATAGTCCACACAAAAAAAGTATAACTCTTCGCACTTCAACATATGACTAGTTTTGCAAGTGAGTCGCCAATTTAAACTGCCACTCGTGTAAATCTTGCCAGTGACCAACTTTAAGAACTAGAACCCGCTAGTAAGTCTACCACATTTGAGCTTTCAGTCATGTCACCATGTTAATTAATGGGACATTTAATCTTTTTTCTGTTTGACCATTCTTATTATTCAAGTGTATAAAAGAGCTGTAACTCTCAGATCGTTATTAATTGTAAGAAGAAAAAAAATAAGCACATATACAGGCTAATCAAACTCACTTGTGTGCTATAAGAATACTTTCAGAAATATAGTAAAAGACCTTTGCAACATAATTAAAGTGTAATCAGTTCTCATTTTCAGGGGAGGTGTTATGTTGCTAGAAAACCCTGTGGCAACGTAAATCACTTGTTAGTGAAGCATTGATCCTATGGGGGAAATGGAGTTAAGTTCCCATGGATCTTCTTAATTATACACTTTTGCTACCAGTTACCATTTACTCGTCATTTTGTGCACTATTCTTATAATTAACAAAAAACTTCCTATTGGTAATAGCCATGCACACAAGATGTCTGTCCTCTTGTTTGGTGGTGTGACGGGGCCAGATCCTTCATCGACCCACCAATTCCATATTTGCATCACTGTGACCGCGTTATTCTAACAAATTCAATCTCTTCTATCAATTAAATGTGAATAAACATCTAAGCTACTATATTTAGCTCCATTTTGCCAGCATATAAACTGTGATATCTAAACTAAATATAGTATAAATGTTGTTCACAAAAATTACCTGATAAGACAGGTACATAGGTCGATTCTAGAATATGGTAAGGAAGTTGCACTAGTTAAAAAAAGAAGATAATAGGTAAAACCCACTTAAAAAAATAATGTTATAATTTTTTTTCTCTGACAAAATTTTGTGTAAATTTAAAAATGCTTCTTAAAATTATAAGCAGCCCTTTTTTAATATAAAAAGTTGGATATTAACATCCAACACTACATAAAATTGGTGGAAAATAGCATGAATGAAGCATATATATATTTTTTTTTTGATAGCACATTTAAGCGAAATCAGATTGAAACTGTAAATAATTCTTAATATTTAGATGGTCTGAAAATTTTAGCCCACCTAAGTGCATCTTTGAACTACTTTTTGTTTCAGGTACTTCATTTTTTGTTGTTTCTTCCAAATTATTTAAGTAGGATACTTTGGAAAAATTCAAAACTGAATAACACATTCTAGATGTTCTATTATTATAGCTATACACATCTCTAATATAATTAAATATAAATCTAATCATGTAAATACATTGTTCTTGTCATTCAATAGGTCTGGACTTTAGAAGAACCATTCATGTACTACGGAATGTTTGTTTCTTATGGAGTGTACTTATCTATCAAAATATTGTTAAACATTTCTTGGAAGCTTTCTTTCTTTTTTTTTTTTTTTTTTGTTGTCTTTAACAATGTGTCTTCACTCTTTCTTTTTTTTTTTCTTCTCGTTTTTTGTTCTTTAATTATAGCAAGCAGTAGATCTGGCTCGCCATCATCACGACTAAGTTATGCAACTTATAATACTCATGCTGCTGAAAGTAGTGTCAGTGCCTCTCGCCCTCGGAGACGATCTGGTGTAGTTCATAGTACAGGCACGAGTCGTGAGACGAGTCCCACTAGAAATGTTTATATTGGTAGGGATTTCCGTTTGATTCTTTTTTTTTTTTTATTGAAAGAAAGAAACTTTTAGTGTTAGTGCTGACTTAAACCTTCAGATGAAAATTAAAACTGTGTAGGTTGTCTTGAAATTTCAATTAATCAATACTAAAGCTGTTTTTCAGGTAGCAACAGCTGTTGTTTCAACTTGTCATCAAGTTAGGAAGCTTCTTCAGATTTGAATCTGTATTTAGCATCTGTCTGTTCTATCCTCTACCTTTGTTTAATCCTGAAATAAAATTCACTTTTAGCAATGAACTGAGAAATAAATTGATTTTTGTTTGAGATTTCTGTATATTGATACAAATAATTTATATATTCTTTTAAACATGACAAGTTTGGGATATCCTCTTAAAATCTTAATTGAATTATTTGTAGAAAGTAAATGATTTTTTTTTTAAGAAGTTAACAGACTTGCTGTTAACAACTTATGTTAGAATGACAGTCAAAAGTTGAGGCTTAAATAAAAATCAGAATAGTTATTTAGTTAGTTTTATTTTTATCAAGTGAGAATAAAACTTATTTGCAGTTCTAAAATTTTTACAATTTGTTTTCAATTTGTTATTCATTATACGCTTCAAATTTAAATGTAAGTTTTGCTTTGAAAATATAGTAAAGTTACATGATCTATGTAACTCTTTAACATTAAAATATAAATAAATTGAAAATGTTGATTTATAGTTAATACAATCAGTACTTTATAGAAAAGACTTGAATACTTCAGAGAAAATTGAAAAAGCTCTTGAATAAGCTTTAGCTGTGGGATCGTTTCTGTTGTTGTCGGTGCTTGTGAACCTCTGTGGCTTGTTGCAGTTCCCTAAATGAGATCTTTATATTATTTGAATTAAACCAGATATGTTGGTATTTTGTGATTAAGCAGCATTGACTGCTGCTTAATGGAACATTTTCTTATGTTGAAAACTCCTCACTATTTCAGTACAAAGTTTTGCACTGCAACAAAGCATTTTCAGAATTAAAAAGTATGGAAATTTAATAAAAAGTTAGATAAATTAACTGAAGTATTAAAAGAATTTATTAAACTAAGAAGATATTTATATACAGAATCTGTTTTAGGATCTTTATTTTTAAAATTATTAGTTTGTTCCTTTACCGTTTGTATTTAGAAACACTTTTGACAGTTAGAATCTTTTTTTTTTTTTTTTTTTTTTTATCTCACATGAAAAAACATAGATAGATAGATAAGGAAGCTAGGAAAGAAGAGAAAAAAAGACAGAATTAAAAAACGATGACTATTTCCCCCAATTTGATTACATAAAGTACACAGACATCTGTTGTTGCTATTTACAATTTTGTATAAATTTGAACCTTTATAATTTTAAGATATTCTTTCAAGGATTTCCTATGTTGATAGAAATACAAATTTGGCTAGACCTAAAAGACATATTTGAAAATTGTACAGATTTAAATAATGATTAAACTGTCTTGTACCTCGAAAACCTATGTACCCACATTTTGGAAGACAATGTACAGGGCAGTCATAATTTGACTTCAGGTAAATTTTTAGAAAGGAGAGCAAAATTATAGAGATAATTATCATGAAATTAAGAAATAGGCCAGTTGGGCAATTATCACTTAATTAACAGTACCTGATATTGAAGTATTAATGGAAGTTTGTAAACTTACGTAAAATGTAGTGGTAGTCGAAATATGGGTTTCTCAATAGAGCCTCACACAAGACTGACAGTTGCCCATGATCATGATAAATTTGTAGTGTGTCATGTAGCATATCATTAAGGAATTTAGTTGGGGTGTTCTGCTTTGATAAGATAGTCAGTAAAATTCAATGCTTATAGTTCATCTATTTCAAAATTTTAGTATAATGGGTTCTTGAACAACTTAAGATATCCTATAACAGTTATGGATTAAGCCTATCAGAGAAAGCATGTGTTTTTTTTATGAATCCATGTTCTGGATCATAAAATATACACTAATTAAATAAAATTATATAGAGATATACCTTAAAAATATATATATACATATTTTATGGTTATAATAATGATTCACTATCAGGATTATTTTCAAAGAGAAATTTAGGAGGGAAGTGATTAAAAGATATCATGATAATGACATTAGTAATATGGTACAGTGGAACAATCAAATTTGGTTGTAAGTTGTCAAATGAACAGTTTACATTACTCTGTTACATTAGTGTGTTATTGTAATTTATATTTGTTGCAGTAAAAATAATAGCTAAAAATTTAAGATATTTACCAAAAAAAA
>JAFIDM010009631.1:359645167-359655682 GCA_023159025.1 Thereuonema tuberculata
TCCCAAGACAGCGGTATCAGCCAAATGTCTGCAGCTGATGGACGCATGGACATTTTAGAAGAATCTCCTGAAAATGGCTCTCCTACAAGACGAAAAGAATACAATGCTGCTCTTTATCAAGAAAAGGTGAGAGGATTATCTTTTCTGTGAAACTATATTAGTGCGAAAGTTTTAAAGAATTGATTTGTATTCATTTAAATATAATATTTAATGGACTGCAAAAATTGTTTCCTCAATTCAGGAATAGATGATTCTTCAAAAATTAAACCAGAAAACCAGGAGTCAATCTGATATCTAAGAAGCTTTACTGGAAGGGAAGATAACTATCATTTTTTGAATCACTATTGTCATCACAAACTCAATAGAAGATGCATTGTTGAAGTGATGAGAGTTTCACAAACAGAATAGCAAACACAAAAATTACAAGCGTTTTTTTTTTTTTTTTTCTTTTATGAAATGATTAAAAAAAAGGTATACAAAATTAGAAAGATGTGGATTCAAATGCAGATATGTTTTCTTCTTAAATTGAAATGTATGATTTGAGATTGAAAAATAAAAGGCGATAGGTTGGAGATCACCAGAAGTTGTTGGAAAGGAATAATATGAAAGTTTATATGTTTCAGAGCATAAACAGCAAGTTTATAGAAAATTGTGTAGTCAAATTCTCATCCTATCAGTATTGGGCCTCCAAAATATAAAACTGATATAGAAAAACCTCTTTTATTCTTTAAAGAATAAATGGTTTTTAATTTCTGTAATTCTTTTATGTAAACAAAATTGTTTAATGATTTTTGTTCTGATATTACCATTGTTCTGCTATTGCTGTCTTAAAATGTTCCTGCCATTATCGAGTAAAAACACTAGTCTCTTCTGGTTTAATTTTAGAGGAAACTCTATATTCATAATTTTCAAAAAAAAAAAAAAAAAAAGAAAAAGTAGATAATCACTGTTAGCACAATAGTATTTACAGTAAATGTTGTTTTCAAATTGATTTAAAGAGATGACACAAATGAAGCCATTTCACTTTTTATTGTTTTAAGAAGATTCATTTTTGTGTTGCTGAATTTATGTAAATTAATATAGTCTTAATATTTATAAATTTTTACAGACTGGGCGAAATGGATATGAAAGACAGAATTTTTTTGATCCTGATTTGGATTTGCTAAATTCTGGTAAGTTTTATTTTTGATCAGTTTTAAACATTAATTTTAATCTTCTTATACTTTGTAGTTAAATAATGATCTGACAATATATATATTTAGGAGGAATCTGCCATAATGTGGTGTGTGATAGTATGGATGATTTTAAGCAAAAAAGTTCATAAGAACATGGGTCCTATTCCGACCAGTTACCGAGAAATAGTGGTTACACTATACACAAAGACACCAAGAAAAGAAACACAGAGACTCAGCGAAAGAGGATTGTATTGGCGAAGTGATGTAGAGGGAAGTGTTGTACATGTTACAATTGGTTTTCGAAAATGCCTCCCTGCCCATCAATGCATTTTTCAACAATCCGCATTTCATGACTGGTTTTATTGGCTGATGGTATCCCAACGTTCCTTGCATTGGTTACAAGCATCAGTTCTTTGGGTGTTCAGTTCTTCCCGTGTATTCACTCTTGTGCAGTACACCTCCCCTTCATCCACCTCCATTAAAAGAAAATGGAGGCGAGGTCTGGCGATCAAGGTGGCCAGGGTATGAGACTGCTATTGCAAGAAATGTAGGCATCGTGGTCCTGTCAACCATTCATCAAAGATAACTGGCCCAATCATCATGTCATCAAGCATGCTGCACCACACATTGACTGAAAATTGTGTTTGCAACGTGGTTACAATGGCGGCTTGTCCGTTTTTGTGATCCCAAACATGCCTGTTTCTTGTATTGTTCATTCTGTTCCAGGTGAATGTCTCCTCATCTGTGAATAATATGAAGGGCAATACAGCCTGGTTATGGTGTAACCATTGACAAAACTGTAGACGCCTGTTGTTGTCTCCAGGGACAAGATGTTGGACACACCAATAATATTCAGCAGCTGCACTTATATTACCATTACAGTACCCATAGACATACACCATGTCTAAATACTCTGCATTTGTGAAGATGTGCGTCACTGGCACTATGTATCACAACAATCGAATGCATGGTACAACGTTCTCATGTTACACCACCTTCTACAGAACATGCAGTCGTCGTCAGATGTTGCCAGAGAGCCCTGTGGCGACTGGTCTGCCCTCTATTCCAATTCTGCTTGTTCTAGTGCATATTGCAGTAACTTGGTAACCATAGGACCTATGTTCCTATGAACTTTTTTGCTTAAAAACATCCATACTATCACCCATCACATTATGGTAGATTCCTCCTGAATCACTGTATATAAACACTGTATGCTGCTTAATGTGATCACTTTGGTACAGTTGCTTTTCGACAACAATAACCGGCTTATAACATTAAAACAAAGAATACGAAAAAATTGCATCAGTTATTTCAATTTATTATTATAAACATCATATAATTTAATTTGTTAGAAACAACATTAAATATACATTAAAAGAGGACCTAGTGTTTATCAGTGCAAAGTGCCATCTCCAAACAGCTGTTTCTCGGTAATAATCATCAGTGGAGAGCAGACGCTATAAACACAAGAGTCCGATTACGGAGATAGGTATTGGTTAAGGTGAGAAAAAGAATGGAACCTGCAAGCATAAATTAAAAAGCAAGAAAAACACATTAAAAGTAAAAGAAAAGAAATTCATGTGCCAGTCTCCACTGGCCTCAAATGAATTTTCTATAGGCATCAAATTAATCGCCTAAAAATTATTAAACACATTAAAAGAGGACCTAGTGTTTATCCGATTTTTAATTTATGCATGGAGGTTCCATTCTTTTTCCCACCTTAACCATTACCTACCTCCGTAATCGGACCTAGGGATTTATAGCATCTGCTCTCCACTGATGATCGGCATATTACCGAGAAACAGCTGTTCGGAGATGGCGCTTTGCACTGATAAACACTAGGTCCTCTTTTAATGTGTGTAATAATTTTTAGGCGATTAATTTGATGCCTACAGAAAATTCATTTGAGGCCAGTGGAGACTGGCACATGAATTTCTTTTCTTTTACTTTTAATGTGTTTTTCTTGCTTTTTAATTTATGCTTGGAGGTTCCATTCTTTTTCCCACCTTAACATTAAATATATTTTAAATACTTATCTAGTGTTGTCTGTCATGAATAAATTGCTCATACTCATAATGCCTTTCGAAATTTGTTGATCTATGTTGTACACCGTGATGAAGTATCCGTAGAGCTTCTTGCATCTTGACATATTTCCAACACTGTCATTGTAGCCACCACTTCAACGTTGTTATCAATATCCAACCAATTTTTAAAATTCTTTTGACATACCGTCTGAGGTTTTATCAAAAAAGAGCTAAAGGCTGTTTTAAAGAGCACTTAAGACAAAATTACTCACTGAAAGAGAGCAGGAAAGTAAACTTGACAAATCCAATTCAACTGCTTAATCTTGAACTTGCAAAAGATTTGCGGATGAATAAGATTAAAAGAAGATTAACACAAAAGTCAGATTTCTACAAATTTTATCAGGGTTAACCCTTAAACTTCTTAATCTTGAAATGCAAAAGGCTAAAACTTCCAGGATTTTGATAGCAATAACTGGAACTTTAATTACAACAGAAGAATTATTTTTAATACGAGGTACGTCCAGAAAGTAAGTTCCGTTTGGTAATAAAATTAAATTGTGTACAGATACAGAAAAGTTATTTATTGCACAAAATTCTACAACTCTTAAACTACTTTTCCACATAACTGCCGAAATTTTGCAGGCATTTGTCATAGCGTGGCACAAGTTTTTGTATACCTTCTTCATAGAAATTTGCCGCCTGTGTCTTCAACCAGTTGGAAACAGTTTCTTTCAGCTCGTCGTCATTGTTGAAGTGTTGACCGCCAAGAAAAGACTTGAGATGTAAGAACAGATGAAAGTCGCTAGGAGCGAGGTCAGAGCTGTACGGAGGATGGTCAAACACGTCCCAGCCAAATCCCTGTATGAGGTTTTTCGTCACATTTGCAGTGTGTGGTCGTGCGTTGTCGTTGCCCACTTCGTTCTTCATCGTGCACATCAGTACGTCCGTCATTGAACTGTCGGACCCATTTTCTCACCATTGAATCACTCATCGCATTTGGTCCGTAAACATCGCAAATTTGCCGATAAATTTCACTTGGTTTCACTTTCCTCGCATTCAGAAAACGAATCACAGATCTGATTTCACAAGCGGCGGGATTTTCAATCAACACCCACATTGTAAACAAGCACAACAAAGCGTACGTGACTGACAGCGATCTCCAAATGGCACACGTTTCTTCTCCTTGATACAGAGCGTCTACCACGCATGTGCGGAACTGCGATTGCAGCGCTGCAGCGGAGATAAATTGAAACGGAACTTACTTTCTGGACGTGCCTTGTACATTTTAATTAAAAAAAATGTGTGTTTTGGGTATGGACTGATTTTGATAATAATAGCCGATTGATAATATTATCCGTGATCACAGCAAGCAAATTCTACTGTATATATAATGGACAGATCAATATTTAACTACAGAACTACTAAAAGGTATCTATAATATAAAAATAAGATTACCGTACACCAGGTGTGCTGTTCTTTAGTCAACCATCATCATAACCTTCATATTCATTTCCAGATATTTTGTAATTTCTGCAAAGATAGTTATCCAATAACTTTGCAATCTTAACTCCCATTTCTTCTCTCCCTTCCGAAACATGACTGATTTTAAAAGAATTTGTAATAGCACATCACCAGAAAACAACAGCAAATGCCAATATGAAATTAAATTCAAGAACATTAAAATAAATTTTTAATTTTTTTAATGTATTTAACACTTTACTCAAATTGTTTCGTCATCGTTTTATTTTTATTTTCAATGTCAATTTGACCTTTTGATTTATCAACACTGCAATGTAAGAAATTAACATCACTTAATTTCATTGCTTGCATGGTCCTTTTGAAATTTAGACTATCTTCTTAATGTAAAAATGAATGTTACTTTTTTCGTTTGTCCCGTATGCATACTTATACCATTCATCAGACTGCGATGAAACTTTGGTGAGTTGTTGCGCACACACCCACGAAGGTTTCTGAATTAGTAGAACCATTTTACAATATATTGTGGGCAGATCGTTTCAATAAATAAGTGTATTTCCGATTTCAACGTTTGCAGTTTCTGGTTCGACTTGCATTTGCAATGACCATCAACAAAGCACAGGGACAATCGCTACAACTGTGTGGACTAAATTTGGAAAATCCATGCTTCACACATGGACAGCTGTATGAGGCCTGCTCAAGTGTCGGAAAACCTTTTGATTTATTCGTGTATGCACCAGACGGAAAAACAAAAAATTTTGTGTATCCAAAAGCACTTTAATAAACAAAATTGAAACGCAAACACTTTCTTTCTTTGAGTGGCATTGCAACGCATGCCAGGTACAGCTAGTTTCTTATAAAACTTTCTTTGTCGTGTCTATTGTCTTCAAAACATCCTATCTATCCTTTCAGAATCCTTCAGTGGTTCATCAGTGCTTTCAACAAATAATTGTTCTGTTCATCCCAGTTGAGTTATGCCTTCTCCAATTGACATCATATCTGAGTGATTGATGATGCTTGATTTCAGTTATAATAAAATATCTTAATTCATTTCTGTGATTTCACAGATGACTTCAGCTCTCTAGTATAGACAAGGGAAATAGTCATTTGATTATTCCTCTTTTTTTTTCTGCTTCTGTCTTTTAATTAGTTTCCCTTCCTCAGATCAACTTCTAATTCAATTTCAATTCAATTTTTATTTCTAATAGCATTTATATCCAAATACGCATTTATAAAGTGTTAAAACTTGAGTGATTCTAGTCAAAGTCCTGCTTGCCATTGCTATAAACTATCCACTTTCACACTAAGTTTATTTTGATCTCAGAGCAGGAGTAATGGTCGTAGATGATTTCTCCCTAATAATAATTTCTCATCTGCATAGTTTCATTTACTCTTTAATTGCACCAATTAATAACTAACTCAATAGTCATTTCTAATCATACTATCTTTGGCAAATCACAATCATAAATAGTTATTACACTCTCAAACTAAAGATAAATTTCTAGCTAACGAGAAGTAAAGCAGGTTTTGAAGACATTGAATAGCAATAAACAACCTTAATTGAGGCTACTTTTATTAAGCCACAAGCAATTAAAGACAATTTATATAACATTTAAGCAGCATTTTGTTCAATTATTTATTCAGTTATTTATTATTTAAACAGATCTAAAACAAGATCAACCCATGTCAATTCTCTCAATAATAAGTGAGCTTGCTCATCTAAATAAAAGGTAAGAAATTATCTAATAATGTATAGATATAAGTGTATATGTATAAGCTATTTGGCAAGATAATTTTTTGTACTTAATTGATGCTGTCATTTTTCAAAATCTGTTTCAATGGTTTTGTTTCCATGAGAATTTTTTTTTTTTAATCTCAATGGAAAGTAAAAATGTAAAACGTCTCTAAAAAAAAAAAATATCTATGAACATGTTCTTTAGAAATTATACAAAGCAAAAATCAGTCCAAATAAACATTGAGATTTAAGTAAAAATGATGAAATAGACCTGAAGAATTGTCCTATTAATTTCACATCTTAAGACAAAGATATGAAAATTTTTAAGGATATTAAAAAAAAAAATTATACTGGGCATTGTTGTAATAACGGAATAAAATAAAGAGAAAAGAGGTTCAGATTGGTAAATCATATATTCACTGTATATCTCAAATGTGAGTGTTCTATGCATTTTCATAAATGTTACGCAAGCCAGGTAAAGAAACTATACTAATAGTTCCAGGAAACAAAACCAAAAAAAGAAAGTTTCATTAAAATTGTGAGAGAGGGTGTTGAAGAAATATATAAGTTTCTACTTAGCAACCAGATAAAAGACTTTGAAGGGAGGTAACTACTACAAACATATAGATACATGCTAGGAATGCACAGTCAACTAATCATTCTAGTTAAAATATTCCACATGCTGTGATTAAAACAACCCACAGTTACCCATCAAAAATCAAACACATCTTACCAATCACTTTAAAGCTGATAAAAGCTGCGATTGTAGAGATCTAACCTGTTCTTCATGAATAGTCATCATGGCTAAATAAATTATGATTAAGGAGTAATTTTGAGGTTATTTCGCTTTTCTGCAGGCGAGTTATTTAAAATGATGTTCATATCCTTCTGCCTGCTAACTTTTAACTGTTCTGAAGTTTTCTGCTCTATCATTGGTAGAAAACAAATTCAAGATGTCATTATGAAATTGAAAATAAAGAGAAATTAAATGCTAGATTAGCATTGATTGAATAAAAAAAAAAAAGCAAACAAAGCATTCAGGACACTATACATCCATAGATAATGCTCTGTTATAAGCTGTGAATTGAGACTTGTTTGTTGCAGCTTTACACAAAATTGTAAGCTCCTGTAAGTCAGCCCTTTATATGAAGACTAGCCGGTTACCGTCGCTTCGCTCCGGAACCCTTGCATACATAGCATTAAAAAAAAAAAAAAAAAAAACTTAGCAAATTAATATTGAGATAAAAAAAATATACGAGTTCCCAGCCTGTTGTGGCCTTCTCCGGATAACTCAGATTTATTATGGGTTGGCGCCACACACCTATACAGTAAACTCCCGATTATCTGCGGAATTGGATGGCGCTGCAACCACGGATAAGCGAATTCTGCAGATAATCCGAAAAAGGACGGAAAATCAACACAAAAATGCTTTTAACATGTTTAATTTTTATTAAAATGGTAGTGCATACAGTTAAAAGTACCTACATTATAAACAATTATTTTATTTTAAATTATTTATTTATTTTTAAATTTTATTATTACAGGAAGGCTCTCCCGTAATTTAGTGTAACCTACCAACCTAAGCTCCGCCCACAAGATCATTCTTTAAATTATTTGTCTATAATTGTATTCACTTAATTTGTTAGCCTCTTTTATTGTTTGCCTTATTCTAGATTTTTTTTTTTTTTTTTTTAATTCCGTAATTTATTGTATAGCCAAAAAAATGGAAACAGGAGAGGTCCACGGATAATCGGGAGTTTACTGTATATCGATAAGACCACTTTAAAGCGAAAATATAAATCCTCTTTATTCCCTATTTTGTGGGAATTTCGAAAAATCCGGCCTTATTCTTATCTACATCATAAAGGGAACCTCTGTGCAACATTTCAGCTTTCTTTTAGGGCTGGGTGTTGATGAGTCAGTGAGTGAGTCAGGACTTTTCTTTTTATATAGGTAGACTAGCCAGATACTATCGCTTCGCTCCGAAACCCTTGCATACATAGCATAAAAAAAAAAAAAAACTTACTTCATTTAGCAAATTGTGGCCTCCTTCAGATAACTCAGATGTATTGTGGGTTGGCGCCACACATCTATATATTGATAAGGCAACTTTAAAGTGAAAATATAAATTCTCTTTATACCCTATCCTGTGGGAATTTCAAAACATCCGGCCTTATTCCTTGTCTACATCATAAAGGGAATCTGTGCAACATTTCAGCTTTTTAGGTCCAAGGGTTTGGGCTGGACGTTGACGAGTCAGTCAGTCAGGACTTTTTATATATGTAGGTATATAGTAACTGAGCCCTTCGCATATAGGAGATTGGAATATTACACTCCTGTTGCCCATCCTGACAGATGATAAATGTGCTACGACAATGTCATTCTGTCAAATCATAAGGAATCATGAAGTTCTAATACGGAAACCTCTCCTATCAATAGGTTCTCGGTAATAGTTTACAAATAGCTGATAATCCACAAATTAACATGAATATTCCCGTACCAATGATTATGAAGTCAACATATGAGGAATTAGTGCAAAGGGGAACAAGTCATTTCATTACCAATTAATAAGATTAATTCAAGAAAACAGGTTTAAGTATTCATAATTGCTTCTTTACAGATAAAGCTAAAGCTTTAACAACATTGTTCCAATGTTAAATAAATAGTAGTTTTTTGCTTTGACAAAAAACAAAAACAAAAAAAATCTCAAAATTTTCATTCAAGTATGGGGAAAAACTAGACTTGTCCATTTTTGCACTGAACCTGTCGTAAAACATGCCACTGTATGATCTATTTAAGGTAAATGAACAGGCCTGTATAGCTCTTGGAGTCACGGGAGGTCAGGCTCCCGGTGTTTCCTTACCAATGGTACAAAGGCTGAGTGTCAGTCCTATGTCTGCCTGGGGGAAAAAAAAACTGGTATCCCCAGAATTCAGCATGGAAGGAAATCGCCAGCCTCTGCCAGGTATTGAACCATGCTTCTCCAGCCTACACTCAAGTGCCTTACCATTTCGCTACCAGGCTCACATATAATATGTTATTTTATGCCAAAATGAAAGAAATGGGAAGCACAATGAAGACACCTAGGGACAAATTGGGAACAGTCAATTCACAGTGAATATAGTGATAGAGTAGGCACCTGCAGGCCAATTACAAGGTTTGATAATGCTCTAGTCAGAATAATTATTTGTTCATATCCATACTTTTATTGGTCATTACCCTTTCCAAAACCAAACATCAAAGCCAACATCCAAGCAAAATAATATAGCCCACAGCAGTGTTTCTCTCAAAGTTTAATGGAGAATTCTTATAGCAAATTACTCATGTGTTACAAGAAAATATGACCATTGCTGTCAAGACGATAAGGATTTTCAGTAGAAAAAGTTAACCCCTAATAAAAAGACTTCACTGACAAGCATTAGGTAATGTATAACTGTTGTATCAGGAGATCATTTAAAAGAAAAAAAAATCGCAAATTAATTCTTTCACTAACATCTTATAATAATGAAGTCATATAATCTTAGGCTGGTGGAAACAATAACGATGAAAAAACTAGATAGAAAGTTCCTAGAAAAGCTATTCAGCTAAACCTAATTTGATAATGACAAAGTACGAGAGGTCATTTCCAGTAACGGGAGTGAAGCCTATGAATGAATAGTAGTAATGTGAAAAACACATTACTAATGAGTGCTTGTAGAAAAAGGAGTAAAGATCATAAGTGGAGAACCAATAGTTGCTGAAAGGGACTCCATCAATACAGTATCCTCACTATTGATGTAGTTTGCAGTAGTCAAATCTTAATCTTGATACCAATCATCCCTCAGTGCAGTACATAAAAACCTGAAGTCAAAGATGGTTTGAGTTGTTTTGCTGTGTGAGTCTTATTGTTCTCAGATAAGAACCAACTTGGATTTTCAGCATGAGCTCATACACATAAAGAGCAAGAAGATATATTTGCCTCCTCCCCTGGAATTTTTAAATTTAATGTAATTCATAGAATTTCTTTCTCTTGAGAGGACTAACAGATATTTAGAAAATGGTAAATTTTATTTGTTACATTTTTTTATTATTATTTCAGTTATTTCTTAGGATTTTACAGTGTAAA